>VZTN01025363.1:0-44328 GCA_013400515.1 Erpornis zantholeuca | reverse complement strand
GGCGGCTCCGCGGCTGCCGGGCGGCAGCGGCAACGCCTCGCTGGAGCTCTCGTCGCGGCCCCCCGCGCCCGCCGCCCTCAACCCCTGGGATGTGATGCTCTGCGTGTCCGGCACCGCCATCGCCTGCGAGAACGCCCTGGTGGTTGCCATCATCTGCTACTCGCCTGCCCTGCGCACCCCCATGTTCGTGCTGGTGGGCAGCCTGGCCACGGCTGACCTCCTGGCCGGCCTCGGCCTCATCCTCAACTTCGTTTTCCAGTACGTGATCCGCTCGGAGACGGTCAGCCTGCTGACGGTGGGCTTCCTCGTCGCCTCCTTCGCAGCCTCCGTGAGTAGCTTGCTGGCCATCACGGTCGATCGCTACCTCTCCCTCTACAATGCCCTCACCTACTACTCGGAGAGGACGGTGCTCTGCATTCACACCATGCTGGCGGGTGCCTGGGGGGTCTCCCTCTGCCTGGGGCTGCTGCCCGTCCTGGGCTGGAACTGCCTCCACGACCGCACCGCCTGCAGCGTCGTCAGACCCTTGACCAAGAGTAACGTGACGCTGCTCTCTGCCTCTTTCTTTCTCATTTTCCTCATCATGCTCCATCTCTACATCGAGATCTGCAAGATCGTCTGCAGGCATGCCCACCAGATAGCTCTCCAGCAGCACTTTCTGACTGCTTCGCACTATGTCACCACAAAAAAAGGAGTCTCTACCCTGGCTATCATCCTTGGGACTTTCGGAGCCAGCTGGCTGCCTTTTGCCATCTACTGTGTGGTGGGGGATCCTGACTACCCTTCTGTGTACACATACGCCACGCTCCTACCTGCTACCTACAACTCCATGATCAACCCTATCATTTATGCCTACAGAAACCAGGAAATCCAGAGGTCCATGTGGGTGCTCTTCTGTGGCTGCTTTCAGGCTAAAGTGTCCTTTCGGTCCCGGTCCCCCAGCGATGTCTGAGCGACTTTTCTCTGTCAAACTGCACCGAGAGACAATCTACCCAGTGAACTATTACAGTGCCTGTTCTAAACTTCAAACTGTGTCGTGAAGTCATTGGAAACATGCTTAAGTATTAGCACTTTATACATATTTGTATCTCGGAGAGTGGTTCGGGGTATGGAGTTTCGGGTTCCCTGAAAAAAAAAAAAAACAATGTGGTTGTATATAAATTTGCACATCACATTTGTAAAGTGAAGACATTCCGGTACTGCTTAATTATAGCACCTTATTTCTAGCTGCTGACCTGCCAAAACAGTGTTGCCTTTCTGAAGGGCAGAGAGAAAGGAAGTTGTGTTCGTGTCGTGTTTGTAAGTGTGTGTGTTGGGGGAGGGAAGGGGGCTGGGGTGTATGTATGTGATGTATGTGTCTATCTATACTTTCCTGCACAGCGTTGATAAATTATAACATTTTGTATACAAATAAAAACATATGAAATGTAATATAACCTTGTGTGTTTAGATGCTTTTATAAAGAAGAGAGTTGGAAAATTTGCCAGTTGAGCAAAGTCCCTTTGTTTACTTTTGAAGGCTCCCCATGTAATTCTGCCTAAAGAGATCATCATTTACTATGGAGATGAAATACTGGACCAAGAAAGGCACCTTCCTGCTTGTTTGTTTGTTCTCTTCTTTAGTCTGGCAAAGAGTAACAAAGAGGACAAACTCTCTGTTTTTTGCTACCTACAGCAACCAAAGAAACAAATAGCCTGGTCAAATAGGCTGCTTATTACAGTTATTCAACAGGTTCCCAGTAGCTTTAATTTTGAAGTTATAAATTAGCCCTTTACAATAATGACCCATTTAAAAATTATCAAAATGTGGGGAAAACTCATTCTCCAAACTGGGCTCTTTTTTCCTCTTTTAATCTAATGCCAAAAGGGAAAACAGGAAAAAGGAAAAAAAGAGGCACTGTTTTCCTTCCTAAAAGCCTGTAAAATGCCACACTATGCAGACTTTCCTTATCATCTGCAGTTCTGAAGGGAATCTGAATTGTTTCTCTGCCTCCTTGTTTTTGGACTGAATGTAGAAAAATCATTTAAGTGCATCTTTGCTGTCTGCCTGTCTCAGACCAGTATACAGTCTTCTGACAATCCCACAGCTTAGTAGCTTCAAAGAGTCCATCAGAGGCCAATGTTGTTCAGAGTTTGGAACACTCTTTCATTCAGTTCATTCGGTTCAAATCCACCGGTGTCTGATTTATTCAGAGCAATAGTCCATGCTGCAGATTTAAGAAGCAGTGTTGCTGTTCATTTTTTTATAGTTATGCTACATTTACATCTTGGTTATGTTATAGTTTATCACTACCATTTCTGTTTGTATTTAAGGGCTGAAACGGATTACTTTTATATGCATGCTACCATATAAACAGTCCAGACTAGTGCTTTTCCCAGTTTATGAGTGGGCAATGGATCAAACCTCTCCCTGCTGGAGCAGTTGGGTCCACAAGGATCCCACAAGACTCAGAGAGGCTGTGAACCAGTAATGCTGCATTATGTGCAAGTATGAAGCCCAGCATCTTTTCACTGATAATACAAAGAGATTTCATTTAAAAGAAAAATTGGTATTCCAGACTCTGCTAGTTCCACTGTTTTTATCAATTCTAATAATCACAAATGTAACATTGTAATTGATGACTACCTTCAGGCATGCAGTTCATCAGGGAACTGTTGCAGTGGTGTTACAAATAAAATTCAAACCAGATTTTATTATAGGTCAAAATACTGCTCAAATTAAGAACTCTCAAGTTGCTCATAAAAAAGATTTTTTTACCCCCTTTTTAAGCCAACATTTCATGTACTATGTCTAAGCCAGCAAATAAAATAGAGTCTTCCCTCTAGCCCTGTGGCTGGTTGGCACAGACCATGCTTAAGCTCCCTTCCCCTTGCAAAGCCAGGGACTAAACTGCTGGCTAGAGCATCTTCACCATGTTCTAGCAACCTGCAGACACTCAGTCAAAGGTGCTGAAACACTTGCAACAGTAACTACTCAAAGACCAGTGAGTGCCTCAGAGAGGTGAAACGTGGCAAAATTTGCTGGTAAAACTAGAAAACATGCCATCTTCTAGGCTTTAGTCTCATAAACTTTTGTCATTCCTGTGTTGACTGCAGTAAAACCGTGGGAGAGGGTTGTTGAGTGCAGATCCTCACACCCTGGCCCTGACCCTGCATGCAGGTGGGAGATGTTGAGTAGGACCTGAGCAGGCTTCTGGGAGCCCTCTGAAGACCAGCATTGGCTCTAAAATCCCTAGGAGAAATTTCTTGTCCTTACTTTTAGTCCTCAGGGGGGCAGAATCTGCCGCAGATCACCTCTAATTCAACCTCCCTTCTTTAACCCTGTCTGCCATCAGAGGATTCTCACCACGAATTCATTGTGCAGTGACGATCTGTATAAAAACTAGATAAAGAGTTTAGCTCAATAGAATCCTACTGCAGTAATAAACGACTTCATCGAGGAGTATAAAAGATTTAGGTGAGTTACTCTTTCCATTTTAGTCCATGTTGCTTTAAATGAAACTTTGTTTCTTTTTTGTTATATGATCACGTTTTCAGTTACCCCCTATGATTCACTTTATCTAGAAGATAAAGTTGGATCCCTCCTCTTAAAAATGTGACACTTTTAAAGTGTTTCCCCAAGCATTCTTCTCTTCCAGGAAGAAAATTCTGGTTACAGTGATCTTAGCCATTCATTTTCCTGGGACGATATAAATGCAAGAGTTTTTTCTACATGCCATGTTCAGAAAGATATGCTGACTCATGATTTCTAGGAAAAACTAAGGTAAAAGAGGAGAGAGTATTTTGATAGGTTTTGGTTAACCCTGACAGTGGAGTTGACATCAACCCACTGCAGTAAAATACAGCTTTTAATTTTCAAAGTGAATCTAGATCTGCAGGAATACCTGAGTGGAATAACATGAAAGAGGCTACCTAATCTCTTCTCTCCCTGAATAACATCTCATTTTAGATGATGGACGAAATCAAGTAGTTGTGTATAGCATGACACCTGTATTTTCCTTTCTGACTTGTTTCTTGAAACGGCAGACATTTATTTGAGAAAATGGTGCTACATTTGCAGTATCTGGACCCACAAACTCCTCCTGTTATCAGATGACGGCATTTTTACCTTGATCATGAAATTATTTGGGAAGGCAAAAGTTCCTGGACCCCCATTTCCAGTCACTGGGCAGGGCAGGGTTGTGACCCTCATGCAGCCCCAGTGGGAAGCCAGCCCATCATCTGCTCAAGGGGGACTGTGTCTGATCTTCTATCTCCAAAAGTACATGGGCAACTTCGCCTGCATAAAGACCAGAACTGTAATGGCAATTTCCATCACTATTTCCTCGTCCCTGCAGGCCCATGGGCTCAATGGTTTTTGTGTTCTCAGGTCAATGGTGTATTCTATGAGGGGAGAAGACACACACTGAGTGAGGCGCAAGGATCAGGCCCAATGTTTGGTAATGGCGTATTCTTTGTAGCCTTTGCTGGAAATGGAAATGAGATTTCCTGCTTTACCACTCTTAAAAAATCTTTGCCTTGTTCTGATGTAGGTAAAATGGTGTCAGACTTGGCCTAAAGGGCTCCCAGCCTGTTCCAGCTGAAACCAGTGATGCTCTATTGCACTTCAGCCAAGAAAATGTCAGTATCCCACTACAAATAACCTACCATTTTGAGACAGGCAGTCCTTGGCCTCAGCTCCAGTTTTCATTAGAAACTAATGGTTTATTACCAACCTTGAAAATCTTACAGGACTTGCAGTAATTTGAAGTAGGTTTGCTTGAAGTACCTCTTGCTGTGATGAGCTCCCTTGTTTCAGCGGGAGCAATTATAGAATGAAGAGCACAGCTCTGGTGAGGAAGACCTGGTTGGGAACCAGTTGGGGCCAAAAGCCCCACACACTGCTTGATTTTCTGTGGGGCTTCTGCCTAAATCAGCAGTAGAACAGGGGAAGAGAGACTGACTCTGCAGGCTGCTTTGTATGAGTCACTGTATATTAAAAAGCCAGCTGGATTCAAAATCACAGGTCAAACAAAACCTCTTTATTTAGCTAAGCAAACAAAAGGACAAAACACTTTTAAACCTGAAAAGTGAGTCTGTACATATTTTTATCAATGTAATGATCCACAGGTACTAAGTAGCAGCCGACAAAGCACTAGAACTTCTAATCTCCATTCTGCCTCTCTCACTTTAAAAAGGATAAATTTTTATAATGAGATAAAAATAATTTCTGATATTGCAGCTGCTCCTCAGCATTTCAGCTAGCTGTTGAAAGAAAAGGAAAATATTTCCCTTTTCTTTTTAGCTGCTAAAAAGAAGAGGGAAATAAACAAAAATATCTTCTCTTTCTTACTGCTTTAGGATGGAGATGTACGACTCGGAAGGAGACCAAGCAGGTGAGATTCAGCTCTGCATGGAGGATGAGCACGTCTGGATCTCATGTTAATGCTTGCTGGGTTTGCTTGTCTGTGTTGTGAGGTGTCTCCTCATCACCTGGTCCTCCTCGAGTGAGTTCCTCCCTTGAAAGCTCACAGCACGCATCTCTCGGGCTGATGCATTTTGCTCAGGAGTTCCTCACTAAGATCCCCTGGGTAGAAAACCACTTCACCTTTCCCTGCCCTCTTGACGCTGAAGCTCTTTCCTCTGACTACAGAAAGCTCTCCCAGGGCCAACATTCCCCCAGTGGCAGTTCCATTTATTGAGGGCAGTAACTCCAGTGTCCTGGAAATAACCCAGCTGCTACTGGGGCAGCTGGAGAACGGTAAGCGCTGACTCAGTGCTGACAGTAGAGGTGGCAGCCAGTTCAGCAGAGGCAGGTCTGCTCCTGTCAGCTCTGTCTGCTGCAAAGAAGTGACAGAAGGCAGCGGGAGGTGAAGCAGTGGTCAGGTCTCTGTGAAGGCTCCATGTTTTTCAGCAAAGCCTCACAGTGAAGGGCATTTTCCAGCAGATTCCCCCCTTTTTTTTTTTTTTTTTTTTTTTTTAATGAATTTACTTTGTTGGCATCACAATACAAGTGGTGGGAGAGAAAGAGCAAGAAAAAAGATGAATGTGCTCATATCTGATTAGGGAAAGAGTGCAGTGGTTCACAGTGTGACTCATGGCGTGGGAACAGCTTCTCTGGCAGGTACCTTGGATACACCACTAGGCTGTGGTGTTCCCTTCCAGCAATGGGTTGGGGCCACACACAAGATGAAAGACCAATAATATTTCCTCACTGCAGCATTGTTTGAGTTATTCCCAACCCTAGGCCTCCTGAGCTGAAAGCTGCAAGTGCAGGCAGATCTCTTGAGCTGCCCAGCCTACCATTCAGCCAGTGAAGGGAGAAACATAGCCCAGTTTCAACTTTTTGTCCTGCTTTTGGACACAATTAAACTTCTTGCTTCGTGGAAATCACCTTCAAGACAACATCTTTTCCATGTTTTCCATCTTTTCCTGCTGCTGTCTGTGCCTCTGACACAAGGTGCCGGAGTAGAACATCTTTGCACTGTCCCTAGCATCTTCCTCTGTGGCACAGGCTTTCTCTCCACCTGTGCAAGACTAGAGTTATATCCATACAATAGCACGTGTTTAAGGGTGTGTCAGCCCTTTAAAGTGAGAATTAGATGCTTAGGATCAGAATTAAGCATTGAGGATTTAAGCACCCATACTCCTAAAGTTGGGCGTCTCAGCAATCGTTCTTGCTGACTGGACATGCGAGTACCAAATCAATCATCTGCCCTGTGCCTTTGTGCTCCATGCCCTTACAGCCAGGCAGCAGCATGTGCACAAAGTGCTTTGCCCAAGCAACACAAGCAGCCTGGAAACTGCCTGTTCCCACTACACTCAGTGGGGATTGAGTTGCGTGTACCTCTGCGTTTTCCACATGGCTTCGTTTAGTAGGAGGGCATGGGAATACCACGTAGGATAAACACTATCCAGGTTTTTTGTCTCTGTGCTGTCCAACATTTAACACTTAAGTCACTCCAGCAGGGAAAGGGGCTGAGCCCAGGACATTGGCAGATGGGGGTGTTTTTATGCAATGGAGGTTTATCAGCACGGTTGGGAACACTTGTTTCTCTAGCAGGGACAAAGTGCTTGCTATGCTTCAGGCACAGGAGATGGATGGGGTCAGGAGGAGGCAAACCAGCTGTTGGGGAAGGAAAGAAATTCTGAACTGGGGGAAGATTTTAAGTTTTGGTTCTTTTTTTCCATGCTACTCACTGTCTAGCTCCTGGCTGGTTTAAAGCAATGTTGTTTTTCCAGGGAAGGTTTTCTTCAAGTAACCTGCTTGCTGTGCAGTTGTTTCATTTTGTAGCTTGATTGAAAGACTGAGATTTGGAAAGACTTGGAAAAGGGTTTGAAAATTAACTTGAACTTTCTGTCTTTTTTGAGATAACGCATATTTTGAGTGGATCAGTGCTCATTTTATCACCACCAAGAAGAAGGCATGCATATTAATAATTATATTTAAAACCAAGGCAGAAAGAGTGGTTCTGGAAACATTCTCCAAGAGGCAGATTGTTTAAATAAGTGTTTAGTCTCTGATAAAATATAATTAGATCTATGACACTCTGAATGACTGAATTATTTTTTTTAATCATCACCTTTGCATCACAGAGACATAATGTGATTTTATACCTGAAAGCAGATATAATTTGTCGCTTCTAGTTGTTGCTGCTTTTCATAGAAGGAAGTACATCTAGGTAATATTAAGATGCTGTCAAAAGAAATCTTTTCCAATGGAAAATAAATGTGTTGGTAAATAGGGGCACCATTCTACATTCCAATACCAGTCTGACTATTGATACTGTGGCCAATTTTTGTTAGTAAGTAGGAAGCTGGATTTTCCTAAAGAGTTTATCTGATTTTCCCAAGCAGAGGTGTATTTTTGTTTTAAACTTCATAGTCCAGTGGCAAATAAGGAAAATGGGAGACAAATAAGTTAAGGCTTCCCTCTTTCTGTTCTTGCTGTTCTATAAATATCTCAAAGAAAATAATAAATTGTATTGAATTATGTTGCTGAAATAAATTAATCTGAAAATCTTTTGCAGGGAGAATTTGGGTATGGGGTGTGATCTGTGCACCAAGCATAACCCCAAGCCTTTGAGTGGCTCACCTACTTGGACATGGCTAAAGATGGACTCCTTCATCCCATGGATCTCAGCTTCCCCGTGACAGTCAAAGGCCATCACGTGGGAGACAGGCATTTGCAGAGCAGCCCATTGTATGAGGCTTCACTTGTAACACTGGAATAGTGAGCTCTAAGCGTAATCAGGTACTGCCTATTCATGATCAAGAACAGCTAATTGCATTATTTTTATTTTGAATTAAATTGGGAAGATTAGAACACTTTGCTGTGTTTGCCGTCCTGGCGTTAGTTCCACATGAGATGTGTTTGTGGGAAATAAAAACTCTGTGGAGCCCCACGACTCTCCCAGCTGTGCTGAGGTAAATACCCTGCTGCTGTCTTTTCTGCTGAAACCCACAGCGATGTTAGCAGCACGCAACTCTTATTGTGCCAACCAGAACATTTTTGTCTTTCATAAGACATATTTAGAAGTTGGAAAAGGCTCTGTCTCTGTCTTCATTGTCATTGAAACTGGGACCTTTTGCCTAACCACAGTGTTCATGGTATTGGTCAGACCCACAAAAGCTACCTAATCATACCCTCCCATCCTGCCATGCTTGGTCTGAAATGAGCAGTTGTTAGTTTATCTGAGCAGACAGAAACATATTGAATGTGTCTGATACTTGACCTGGCAACGTCAGTCCAGCTCTGCTATAATGCAGGTAGCAGAACTGGTTTACCGCCCAACCATTTGCCTATCCCATTTGTCTGCCACACTGTGTGGCTGTTCCCACCTCTCCAGTGATTCCCCCATGCCTCAGCCAGTGCTGAGTGGGGCATGAGTCCCCTGACACCACCTCCCCATTTTATCCCTGCCACAAACCAAGGACTGTGTTGGTAGTGCTCAGTGCTGAGGGGACTCCCTGCTTCCCATGAGTGCAGCACACCACTGGACAGTGCAGGGCATGGAAGGTGTTTGATGTTACTCTGTGTAATCACAGGTGAGAGAGAACTGGATGCCTGTGTGAAAACCTGTGCTTTGTGATCCTCTTCTTCTGCAGGGCAGAAAATGATGATATGGGAAGGTGAGGTAGCACTGAAACTGCCTGAGAGCTACCAAAAAAACATCAGAAAAGTATTTTTCCTCCTGGTAAATGGTATCTGCATACAAAACACAGATAGGATGCCTGCCTTATGTTCCCATTTTGGCAACATCCATATGCTTCCATATGTCATTCCTATTTATCTGTCTTCTTGCCCTGACATTCCTCTCACATCCCGTTCGTTCCCAAAGGTGGCCTTTCCTTCTCTCTTCCTTGAAGGTCCTGTGACAATGGTACAATTCCTGCTCTTGGCATGAGCTGCCATTCCTCAAGCACATTTCCATTTTCCTCTTTTTTCAGATGACACTGCTGCTGCTTCCCTCAGAGGGGTTTTACATGTGAGGAGTTGGGTGGATTTTATTTTTCTTTCTACAAGTCCCCTCCCTCAGCAGGGATGGCTCCAAGAGGAACAGTGTTACTTCTGTACCACTTTTGCTCTTGCTGCCTCTGGGAAAATCATAAATACGAAAGGTCTATGGGACAGTCTGGAAGAGAGGCAGGCAAAAAATGACTGCATCTATCAGACCTGCAACTTGCTTGTTTCACAGTGTTCCTTAGAAGCACCTGTGACTGGTGGAGTTTATTCCCTGCTTTTTGAAAGTCACGTACCACCAGAGGTGAAAAGACACAACAGGAGTGGTATTTTTCAGGACACCCAGTGTATTACACTCCTAAGGGCTTCAGAGTGAGCACAGAAGGCTTAGACTGCCTCACCACTATGTGCTGTTTTGTGGCCAGGATAATTCTGAAGGGCAGGTCATGCCATTGAGCTACCTGAAGGACATCTTCAAGACCTGCCTTTGGGCTGCAGTAGGCAGTGCAATGCCCTGTGGTTCATTTTTTCCATGCACCAGTGTAGGAACAGAACAGGTAAATGTGGGCGTAGCAGTGTAGTCCTGCTGACAGAGCACAGCCAATATGCAGGCACACTCAGGTTGGTCTAAAGACACCCCTCAGCTGCTTTTACACACATCAGAGATGTCAATCAGACCCTTTGGTGGAGGTAAACACTCTCACCCGGCAGCAGGTGGCCTCATCTGACTTCTAGTGGTGGCTCCCGTTTGATGTGGGCACACAAGCCTGGCTGCCCCTGTGAGCAGGAAGCAGAGAGGAGGGATCAAAATGGGCAAGATGGGGAGGGGAACCAAGCTCGGGGATCTGCAGCTGTCAGCTCCACCACAAGTCCCTCTGTGACTCCCTCAGGGAAGAGGGTGTCCTGTCTCTCCTAGCTGGGTCACACAAACCCCAAGTCTGGGGCAGGTGGTGGTGCTGTGCTGCTTGGAAACCTTCCTCCCCACTCTGCTTTGGTGCCGCTCAGAGAGGCTCCAGTCATGGTCTGGAGTCAGCTGGCATTTTTAATCACAAACTGAGACTGAGAAATACACATTTATGTCCTTGAACATATAATCCACAGGCAATAAAAATATCTTTTCAACAACCTAAGGCAGCTTTTACATCATCTTGCCTTCGCTCCATTCCCAAATGCCTTAATATGATGTTTATAACTTTCTCTGTCCTGGTATCACCTCTCTTTGCTTCCACAGAGAGGCTGTTCCCGCTTCTTAAGATTACTCTCAGGTGGCCTCCCTTTAAAATGTATAACCCTATATAAATCCATAGCAACAATTTCTCGGCTGTTGCAGCACTTGGGGCTATCGATTGGCTGTGATGTGCTCGCTGTGCTGTGCTTAGCCAGACCCATACCCCCACTTCACCCCAGCAGAGGCGAGAGAAGAGCTATTGCTCGGCTCTGTTTCCCATCGAGCTGTTTCCCAAGAGCTGCTTGCACACTCCATCTATCAGAGAGTTGTTGTTGTCTTTCAGCAAGCTCCTTTATGCCATGACCCAACGGTGGAAGCTTCTAACTTTTGAAAATGTTTCTTTGTAGATAGAGCAAACCCTTCTATGGTTTATGTTATTCCTTCTGGCTTTAATTGCTAAGGTCTTACCTGAAGCTGTTGGAGGAGGCATGACTGAGGAATCTACAAAACCTTGTTTGTGCCTTATTTGTGTTTATTTTCCTTTCTATAAATATGACAGCTGCTTTGTGAAAATATCTTCACAGTTACAGTGAAGGAAAGAAGCCTGATACAACCCCAACTTTTTCTGTGTAACCTCTCAAAAGCAAGGGAGAGAGCTTCATTTGGGTGAAATTTCTGTGTAAAGCCCCCTGTGGGAGCGCTCACTAGGGGTGTGTTGCCAGAGCAGGAGTATGTACTGAGTCACGGGTGTCTGTCTCACCCAAAGTGTGATTCAATTTTTTCGTAAATTACTTGGGTGATGGAGCTGGGACAATACTTACTCAGTGGGCATCTCTCAGGCATCAGGGAGGGGGTGCAGTTACCTCAGAGGATTGACTTGGTATTTGACATGATTTTATAAAGTCTGAAAGAGTTTCTGGAAAAAAAAAAACCAAAATACATTTTGTTAGAGGCAAGCACAGCAACTCAGTGAGAAAATCAGCAGTGGAAATCCAGGTGAACAGCCATGTAGTAAACACATGGAAGAGCATCATGAGCTGGGCTTAGTCAACAGCTTCTCCTCACCATTTGTGAAGGCTCAGGGGATCTCCTCCAGTATGTGAAAGCTGCTGTAAAAAAGAGAAGAAATCTTGTGCATCTAAATTCTGTGGTTTGTAGAACAACGAACGATGAGCTTAAATAGCAGCAAGGAACAGTCAGGCTTGACATTGGAAACAAAGGAATGCTGGAAAAATCTGTGTAGGGAGGTTATGGAGACTTCATCACTGGAAGTAAGTTGCAAAGATCCACCTGAAACAGCAGAGAGAGAATGATCTGGTCTCCAGAGTGACAGGTTGAATAAACTTGTGCGGTCTCTACTCGAGCTGTTTTGGTTTGTCACTAAAAATGCAGTCGCGTGTACTTCTCTAACTTGCAGTTTGAGTAGTGGGTAGTCAGGTGCTACAAACACCACAGTTCTCTGCCTTCCCTTTAATCCAGACTTTGTGACTACTTTCCATTTCATACAATGTCTAGACACCAGAATGGAGCCCATGGAAGCAGAATTGATTATGAAGAAATATGGCAGGTTTTCCCCGCGAAAACCTGATGCTAATGCAGAGCATCTTCTTAATCAAGCATTGAACTCTGAGGTTGCCTGTGTGTATGTAAATACATATCCTTTAAAATCAGTTTTCTTTTGCTGAACTTCCTTTTGTGCAAGCCCATTGCCAGGAGAGAGTGTTACAAATCATCCCTCACCACCAGAGCTGCTTTTGTACACTTCCTATAATTATCTCATTGAGCTGACCTCCAGGTTTTTAAAGAGAAATGACTGGAGTCTGAGGACATCTGTACTTGCAGGTGCCAGTCAAAGCATTCTGTTTCACTGAGATACCATGCAAAAATATTATGGAGTAAATCATCTTTCCTCTTTAGCTAAAGCTTTGTTTGGAAACGGCAAAAAAATAACAGTTTAGGAAAAATGTCTCAGGTAAAGTGTTTTCTATTGGAGTCTTCTCTATTCCAGGTTCTCTATTCAACCTACAAATGATGGGAGGGAAGGGTTGTTGAATCACTGCGAGCTCCTAATACCAGATTGCCACCCCCAAACCTGAGTGCTTCTCCTTTTTATGGTGTGAGTGGCTGCTCGCTGGGCAGAGTGAAGGGCCCCCAGTGAGCAGGGACTGGTGCTACCCAAAATATCAGGGGGTGGAAGAAAACCTCCCTGAGATGCTCATGTCTGCTGTACGTGCTCTGTAGCACTACAGAGATTGCAAACTAAGTCATAACAATGTGGATAAACAAATGGAATTAAATTCTAGTCCATGTCATTAGGACACAGACATTAATTATAATTAATGGTAACTGGCAGAATTGATGGTGTCTGACAGCAGAACTAAGGTAGGTGTGCATGTGCATATGCAACGTCAGAGGATGGACCTTATGGCTTCGACAGAAAGGTCAGGATAGGAGGGATCTTAAGGGATCACCCAGTTTCTGTCCTGCTCAGGCTGTTCAAGGAACCTATGGAAAGTGGCAGAAAATTATGCCATCCCTCTGACAAACTTCGACCAAGTTTTGCTGAGAAAGCTGGAATAAAGCAAAGTGTCTTCTTGAAAGTCAGTCCCCATAATTGCCAAACAACTAAACCAACTTCTACAGCAGGTAAATAAAAGCAAATAAGGGAATCAATAAGTAATAATATAGCAGATAAGCTGATGAGTAAGAAGCTGTGTGTGTTCATATGGGACAGATCACATCAGACAAAATCAATAGCTGCCTTTGTCAAAGTTATAGGCTTGGTGACGGCAGCAGACATTTATCTAAATTGCAGTGACTTTCTACAAAGAACCTTGTATGAAACCTGGGGGAGGTAATCTGTTCAGACAATCATGCTACTGAGTTTGAATTAGCCAAACTTCGTTAGATAAAAAGAAAAAAAAAGGCAAGGATTCAGTTTTCTGGACTTGCTCAGGGATGCTGACAGGACAGAATAAGGATCAGGGGCCAGATGCTCTCCAGCACCCATAAAGTTGTATGGTGCACTGATTGCCCTGTGCAAAAACCTACTCACTCATTACCCTAAGTACTTGTTGCCTGAAAGTCTTTATATGGCTTTGAAAATCTGTGTTACAGAGCAAGCTCACTACTCCTCGGTCTTTCATTTTTGGCAGTGCACATCTGTAACCCTCTGTCTCTGAATTGTCTCTGCTGAGCACACCCAGGGCTGCTAGTAACCACCTTTAAAATGGTTATAGCAAAACACATAGGAGACATGGGATTCACTGCCAAGTAAAATGCTACCCTTGTGGATATCCTCTCAGAGCATTTAGCTTTGTGTGAACATCAGGTTAATACAGACATTTAGTACAGCCATGTGACTGCAAAGGAGTTAATACTGTATTTTTGTATTGGTTCTTTGTGCCTTGAGGAGAAGGGGAGACATTACAGCCTTTTCTTTCTGTACTATAAAATAATCTTCCTGTTAGAAAAGTGTGTGACACAGCAATAGGTGCTGGTATCAACAATAAGGAAAGTCTAATCTGCAGATCACTAGCCAAAAGAAAACTGATAGTTTAGCCAACATCATCAACCTTATTTATTTGCAGCCCATAAAAGGAAAATCTGTTCTTAAACAAGATCTGCAAAATCACGGCCACTGATACCTCAATATCCGATCACTAATAAAGGTACAACCCCACTGTTTGCTCCCCCCTTTATGAGAAGGGGAGCAGTTACTTAATTTAAAGTGACTCAGGGGGCTGTTTGCCTTGCCAACCACATTTGTTTCCGAGCAGCCTGGCCCCTTGGCTGAAGCTCATGTTGCAGCTCAGCCCTGCGCCACTTGTCCGAGGTCACTGAAAGGAGCAGGACAGGCACAAACCAGGGAGCAACACCACCCCATGCACACATGGGTGCTCCTGTGAGGCAGAAGGCTCTGAGCTTAGACACATTCACTGGTTTGTTTTTGTGAAATGCTCCTTCTGCCGGCTCCATGAGGAGAAGTGCCTCTGTGAGCCATTCTCCACCAACAGAAAGCTTTCCTTGGATAGAGGTCGGGACTTGTGGTGTGAACATGAGACACAGAGGTCTTAGTGTCATCCCTGCCTTTCTCCTCTCCTTCCCAGGGGTAGAAAGAGCCACTCTGTGCACATTGCTCCTCCCCAGATCTGGGTGTGCATTGGGAGAGGGTTGTGGCAGCCTGGGGATGCTCCTGTGTTGGGCTCACTGCTCCAAAGGAAGGTGTTGCAATACTGTTCTGCAAACAAAGGGATATATTCTGGAACCAGCCATGTCCTACTGGCAGAAATGACACACGTACTTCCAAGTAACCACCGTGGATTCTTTTGGAAAAGATAACTCAGGGTTTATCTGAATTCATCTGGGTGTTTTTTTATTAGAGAGCTCTCGAACTCCCTTGGATCTGAATTGATCCATGGTCTGTAGGAGGCTGAACCTGGCATATTGAGGCAAGGAAATGCTTTGGGGTTTAGGAGAACTTTGTGCAGCTGGTAAGACATGGGCTGGTTAATCAAATCACCAAGAGGAGCAATAGCTCTGCATCAGGGAAGAGCAGATGGGCTCCTGCATCGGGCTGCCTGCTGTAAAGGAAGGTGTTGCAGAGATCTTGCTACAGGAACCAACCCAGATATGTGTTTTTACTGCTTTCCTGTGGTTTATGGCCTTCCCAGTGGTTGAGGAGATGAGGATAGTAGGGCTGTGACCCTTGCCTCTGCCCTCTAGGTGCACAGGGGGGCGGGTGTGAGTCTGGTTGAGGTGCTGAGCCCACTGCAGGTCCCTCCTCAGGGTGGTCCCCTGGGCTTCATGCCCCTCGTGGTGCAGAGCTGCTCTCAGAGCCATAGTAGTGCCATCTCTCCTCCCGAGGTGGCTGGAGGAGAAGGACTTCTCACTCACTCTGGAGGCTCCCACAGGGCTTCTGCAGGACTTTTCCCCCAGTAAGCAGGAGGCTGAGGGGATCCCCACCACAGTCCCCATTCCCCTGAGCAGGTGGGGGCCCTGGTCGTGCAGCGAGCTTCCCATGGGTGACACGGGTGACCTGGGAGTGCTTTCCAGGTCCATTCTCGCTAAGACTGGGGTGACCAGCAACGCTCAGGACCCTGGGATGTTGCTTCGGGTGCTGCAGGTGGTTTGCTGCCTTTTGCTGACTCTTTTAACGCCTTGCCTCTCTTAAAATAAAGAAATAAGTAAAGGAGGGGGAAAAAAGGAGAGTAAAGAGAGAGAAAAGGGGCGATATATAAAAGGAATAAGCGGCAAATGTAAACTACGGCAAACTTGAGCCTTGGAAGCAAAAGGATTAAAACCTGCTGCTTTTCCCTCGAACAGGGTATCGTGGCCGGGCAAGGGGCTGTTCTCCCCCCGGGCCGGGCTCGGCGCAGCGGTGAAATGCTGCCACCTCCCGATGCGCATCCCTGGATCGGCCCCGCAGCCGGCTCCTCCCGGCAGGAATCCGGGGGCTTGTCGGGTGCGCGTGAAACGCCCACGCTCAGGCGGTTTTCGGCACGGCCTAAAGTGGTTCGTGGTTAGCCCCGGGGGCAGCCAGCTCGATGATAAAGCAAAACCGCACGCACCGCCCCCAGGCACAAACAGCAGAGAAACGAGGCGTCAGCTGCATCCTAATTTGTGGTAGTTCATCAAATGTTACCTGATCGTGGGTGTTAGTGAAACAGCAGAGGAAGAAGCAGCCTTTCCACAGCAAACAACCAAAAGGAAAATATTTCACTTCGAATTGTATTTCTTTCATTATAATTACCATTTAACTATTATTTTTGCACTGAAATAAGATAAATGAGAGGAGAAATGTGGTGATGAACAGCTCTTACTGGTCAGCATAAAGTAGCATGAATCTTTCTTCTAAAGACATAACCTGCAAAGGGAGAATGGGAAGTTTAGAATTCCAAAGGGTGGCCATCCTGCACAGGCAGATAAAATCCTACTGATGGATCCACCTGCCCAAAACAGAAAGGCTAAAACATGCTCATGGGCATTATGGCAGGAATGGGCACCATTTCTGAAGACACTGTCCCTTCAATGGGGTTCTGCATTGCAGTCTGTGGGGCACAGAGTCAGGATCCTTCATCTGCTTGGGAACAGCCAAGGATACAATTTTGAATCCAGGAGGGACTCTTTACTAGTGAGGAGAATAATGTAGACTTGGGGCCAATGGTAATGTGGACTTAGGACAAAGGTTAATGTCTTTAAAGTGAAACAGGGTAGGTATAGACTAGATATAAGGAAGAAATTCTCCACTGTGGGGGTAGTGAGACACTGGCACAGGTTGCCTAGAGAAGTCATGGATGCCCCATCCCTGGAAGTGTTCAAGGGCAGGTTGGATGGGATTTTGAGCAATCTGGTCTAGTGGAAGTTATCCCTGCCCATGACAGGGGGATAGGAACTAGATGAACTTTAAGCTTCCTTCCAACCCAAACCACTCTTGCTCTATTATTCTGTGAAGGAACAGCATTGCCCCATATTTGGGCAGGGGGGGCCATCATGGCTGGTACCAACCAAGGGGACAGGGTGCTTTTCTGGAGGGTCCCAAGGGGATGCAAGCTGTGACAACCCTTCATGCCCTTCATGCCAGAGCCTGGATTTGATCCTGCACCATGTCATGATGAGGACAGAGCTCACATGGCATGCAAGAGCCATCCAATCCATGGATTCAGCAGGTGCTACTCACCCCTGCTCCTCTGCACTGATGCCCAGGGGTGCAGGCAGACATGCCTGACACAGGGGACTGTCTTTAGGGCTGGCAATTACAGTGATTTCCCTCTTTCTCCCTCTCATCTATTAGATAAAGTGTTGGCAGCTGAAAGATCCCAGCTGGCATGTGTGCCGAAGTGGCTGCAGACAAATGCACCCACACTGTGGAGCACCCAGCCATGCTTCTGAGCCTGTGAGGGTGATATTTTTTGATGCAAACCCCAGTACTTGCTTTTTACTTAAGAGGGTGCAGCTATGTATTTTAAGAATAAATGCAGTATGCAATCAGCATGCTGCCTGGGGCACAACGGGAGTGAACACGCTTCCCAGTCAGGGAGGCAGCCAGAGGCAGTGGGAGCAGAGAGAACATGGTCTGAAATTATGCTCCAGCAATATTAAGAATAATATATGAGATCAAAAGGCTAGTTTCATCCCTGGGGATTGCAAGTCTGCTGAAGGTTTGCTGTAGGAAGTAAGAGAAAAGCTGTTTTGGAAAGGCAGGAGTGTCTGAGAAGCAGTGGTGATGCTCTGCTCTATTTTTGGATAGCTTTCTCTCAAAAGCAGCCTGTAGTTTGCTAACCAGCTTCTGATGCCTTAAAGCATAGTGCTAGTTAAAACTGAAGGTTTGCAAGGGTCTTGTTGTTGCACTGAATTGGAAGAAATGGTTTTAGGTGCCTATTGAGCACAAAAGAATTGATACATACTCTTATCTCCACCTGATGAACAGGGTGAAAGACAAAGGGCACAGACCATCTTCAGCTCTGCTGTGGCCCTGGTAAAACCAGCCACAAGCACAGGTTAGGGTGGCAATATTGGGAACGTGAATTGAGTGCTGAAGAGCAGCACAGAAGTGGCTGCAGCAGAGGATGGATGCAAACACAGTTCTCTGCTGGCTCCTTCCCGCCGCTGTCCTGGTCTGTGCAGAGCTCTGCTTCCTTTCATGTAATCAACAAATTAGGTTCTGTAATTTGCCTTACAAACAAGACTCTCATATACTCACTGCCTTTTTTTTTTTTTTTAGAGGTTTAGCAAGCAAACAGTAGGAGACCAAAGAATTAAAGCCATAAAGTAATCTGCATATAATCAGTAATTACCATGAATCAAACCCTCCTTCAGTTCAGCTGGTTATTATTTCCCTGATAATATAATTCCCTGCGCTGACAAAACTAGGAAATACTCATTTTCACCAGAATAGCAAATAATTTCCTGCTGTGCCTATAATACTGTATCATGCAGTTGAGTGACCACATAAATCCAGCTAATGAAATTTATGGGGAATATGAGGACTACTAAAACCAGACCAAAAACCTGAAAAAGTAATTGCTCCCATGTGTGTTGGGAGGGGAGGATATTTTGCCAGCAGATCTCTGCTAAACAATTCTTACAGGTGCCACTGATTGGCCAATGCTGGGAGTTGATGTGGCTCGACAGCAGGGTGCTCCAGCAGGAATTTGGGCAGTATGAATGCGGGGTGATGGTCACGTGTGGCTGCAGCCATGAGAGCCCCTTTGCCTTGCCCTTGTGGAATCTTCTCAGGGCTTGTGCCAGAGGCCACAGAGGCCACTGCTGGGGCAGAGCTTCAGCCCACATGTTCCCAAAAATGCTTTGTGGTTTCAAGGGATGTGAAATTAGCATTGTGGGGCACTGTGGGGATAGGGTTGGCTGTACCCCCAATTGCATGTTCTTCAGGAGAACCTCATATCCTGGGATTTTGCAAGCTGCAGAGATGTAGCAAGTTAGTGGAAAGTTTCAAAACCCAAGGAGGCATCAGAGCCTGGCCTTAAAATTTCTGGGATTTAGGGCAGTAACTTTTCCATGTGACCTTAGAGGTCTCTGTCAGATCTACAGAGAGTGAGTTGCAGGAGCTGTCTGGGAAGCCCAGACATATTTAGCTTCTCCTAGAGCAGGGCTCTCTCTGTGGGAGTTGCTGTTTTCTACCTCTGATCCATCCAAAGATAACCATTGGCACTGAAACTTCCCCTGGCCAGTGCTGGTCCACAGAGCATCGTGCACAGAGAAAAGTCTACTGAACCAAAGGAGTTACTCTAATGTTTTTCTCTCACTAACCACAGCTGCATTACTACCACGATTCCTACTGACCAGCAAACAATGCTGGCATGTGGGGAACACCTGTCCTGTTTGGGAGCATTGCCAACTTCTCTGTGCCTTTAAAACCCAGAAGATGCAGCATTCTCTGGGGTGCAGTCCCCATCCCAGGTTGCTTGGTGGCTGTCTACATCCCTGCATGGGGTTGTGCTGGCTCTGTGTCCTGCTGGTGATGCTTACAAGCTGGTTTTGGCTTTGCCAAAAGGCAACTGGGAAAAATCCAGCCTCCAGCGTTTGCTTGGCATGAAGGGGAATTTCTAAACTACGCGAGCATGCCAAGCCCCAGGCTGTGAGCTGCTTTCTCACAAGGTTAGAAGTCTTGGGCAGTTTCTGGAGTTATTTCTGGCTGGTACTGAAGTGCAAAATCAAGCTGTGGTAATATGAGCATGGATGTTTGCTCTGCAGGAGGCACTGGGGTGGGTTGTGAAGGAGACCTGCTCTGAGATTTTAAAAGTGTGGTGAAGGAAATGCCTTGCAGAGGAGTGGCTAAAACACAGTGTAAGATCTCATGAAAGAAACATACATTTATAAGCTTTTCTTGGACTGATACTGCCATGAAGCTGTGAGAAAATGTCACAAGTTTTGCAATAAATAACACTCTGATATTAAAAGCATTAAAATGGAGTAGGTGGAAAATGAAAACCACCTCTCTGTAGGGGGCCCTCAGCTGTCTTGTGTCTGAAAGCAAAGTTATTGAACCATCAGATAAAGAAACACAAGAAGGGGAACACTCAGCCCTGTTTGGTGAGAGATGCTTGATAGCTTCTCTGATCTGTACCCAGACAGTTCCAGCTGCCAAAAGGAAGGTAGCTGGAGCAATTGCTCAGAGCCTGCAAATGTGGCAAAAATAAGAATTTAGAAGAAATAGGATGGATGCAATTTTCTTTGGAGGCTGTTACTGATGCTGCTGTCAAGGGTTGCTGGCAGTTGAGGAGCATGAGCGATGACTAATGTGGCAGAACCCATTCTCCAGGCACGGGAATAAGCAGGGGGGGAAGATGTGTGCTTGCAGAGGGCAGAGATCAAAGAAAAAGCACAGGCTGTGCAGTATCAGATCTATCAGTCCCATGGCAACAGAATGGGGTGCACAGCTCCAGCCTTGCCGTATCTGCTCTGTACCCTAGTGCCCATTTCCTGAGACTTGTCCATGTGTCCTCTTTTAGCAGCAGCTGGGATGGGGATGAGGTCCCCATCCCCTGCCTGCTCCTCTGCAGCTGCCTGCTGGTGTGCTGCCAGGCATTCATTAAGCACTCATGACAGCCAAGTCACTCGCTCATGGGAGTGCTCTCTGCACACATGCTGGCAAAAAACAAGTACCCGAGTTGCCAGGAACCTGCTTTTTAAGCACTTAAACCCGACCCAGCTCATTAGGGCTGAACGAGGGAAGGGGGAGCTGTCCCAAGCAGCTCAAAGGACAGACGGATGGAACCTGCATCTACCAAGGGTTGGTGATATACTCAAGAAGCAGTTTGGGTATGAGGGGGAGGTCTCTCCCAGCTGCAGCCACAAAGAGTGCGTGAAAAGTCCCCTGCAGGCAGACTACCATCCCCAAGAATTGTTCAAGTGTGAAAAGTAGTCAGGAGGGGAGAGAGGACAATTGGCAGAGCGTCCAAAAGGGGAGATCACTGTTGCTGCCCCTGGTCTCTGGTTGTGATTCCCCTCCTGGTGTTTAATGTCTCCACTTGCAAAAGAGAATCGGGAAGAGTGAAACTCATTCTGGCCTGCAGCTGAGGAGACAGAGTGGACACTTGATGGAGCTCGAGTCGAATTTCTGTCAGATCTTTTGCTGATGCAGCCCTGGGTGGCAGAGCCTGTGCTGAGGCTTTGCCTCCGTGTCTCCTCTTGGAACTGCTGCGGTTTTGGGAATGCTGAATTTTGGGGCTCCGACTGCTGCCATAACCCCGCACTGCTGCGGGAGCGCTGCTGTGAGCTGCACCCGCCTGTCAAGCAGGGGCTCCTGCACCGTGCCCTGAACCCCCTCCCCGTGGGGATCCACGAGCTGGGGACACTGAGGTGGGGCAGCCCACGGCACAGGCTGTTCCCATCTGCATCCCCCAAGCAAAGGCTCACAGCCTCCAGGTAAATGGCGTGGGGGTGCACTGCAGGGGTGGCAGCTGCATCCAAGCCGAGATGGTGCCATCATCCTGAAGAGTCTGTTGCAATTCCTCAGGGACTGTGGGTACCTGTTGGCACACTCGGGTCCCAGGGCACCTTTTGAGGAGCATTAGTCTGTGCATCCATTAGAGAGGCAACGGTGTGTCAGTGTCCACCTAAATGCTGAGAAGTGCACCCCTGTGCAACATGCAGAAAAGAATAATTTTATCAACCAAAGGTCTTTTAATATGCCTCCTGCTTTTTAAATCCCAATTTACTGGGTGATAACATAATCTCTTAATATCTCATATTTAATAGTTACTGTTCATACCACAGCATTAAAAACAGATTTTATGTCTCTTTTAAATTTTTGGTCATTCAGTCCTTGTTCTCTTCCATTTACTGATTTGTTTCGGGTTTGTCCATGATGGCTGCATCATTACTGTTCTATCTCTTGATAAAACCCCCAATTCTGCACCTCCCTAGTCTTCTGCCAAGTAGCTTTTTTTTTCTTCTTTCCATACTTTCTATAGTGTTCTTTTTTCCCCCCCAATTCTCAGTAGGAGAGGTAGATAATTTTTAACTGTCCCAGATTACAATTTGAGAAAAGGGTGAAGACGAACAAGGCTTTCTCTTCACTTACATGGAACATTACTGACATATTATTTTTGTGTCAGACTTTGAGCCTTGGTTTTAAACAGCCACTGCAAATGTACAGAGGTAAACAACAGACTCTGTAAACAGTTCAATACAGAAGACTTGATTTAGTACCTTACAAGACAAAGCAATCAATAATCTATTACACATCTAATCACAGGCATGAAGAGCCCAGCAGCCCTCTGCACAGCGTTCCAGCAAACGAGGAAGGTGGTTGGAGACCACAGTTAAGAGGGACACAAATCACCGAGACTGCAAATGCAGGGCTCGGAGTCGATCTACAAACACAAATATTCAAATTCAACAATCACCTCTTGCTGCTAGTGAATCATGCTATTGCTATCTGGAGACGAGTTGCCATGGCAGAAAGCTGTAGCAGTGGCAGAAGGCCAAGAATTCTGCCTTTGAATTGTTAACTGAATCTAACTCTTGACTTTTCTCAGACAAGGTTCATTACTTCGTGTGACTGTGTCATATTAAATGAGTGCTTTGTCTGCCCTGGGTACCAGCTTGGAAGGGATATTATTAATCAGCAGGACAGCAAAGCAGGTCAATAACAACCATTTGATAATATGGATTAGTTTTTATACCTTCAAGTCTGCTATGCAATTACGTAAGGGCCTTTTTATGCTTTAATTTCTTCCTTTTTTCTTCACTTTAGGTAAGTAGTACCCAATCCACAGCTCCTGGACACACTCACAGCACACCCACAAATGCGGGCACAATCATGAGATGATCTTATTTGAACAGTTACAGCCTGGGCCCAGAAATGCTGCTGCTCCATTTAAGTGACAATGTAGGCTCATCTCTAATATCTACCAGAAAAATCAGGAGTTTATAGAGACTTGAGCAAGGAACAGGTATAAACATCAGTTGAAATGTAATTTTCTGAATGGCAGAACTACCTACACACAGAATGTAGGGACAAGCTCTTCTTTCAGCTGCAAGGAGTGCAGATCTGGGTCCCTGGTTAAAGGGGAGCTGCAGGTGCATACAATGCACTTTGCTTTTAAGATCTCAAATCTTTACAGCCAAGTAAATAGGATCCCTCACATTTAGTTACTGGGCAAGTTAGTTAGGTTTGGTGAGTTAAGATTATGGAGATCCAAGGCAGCACTGTCAAATATTCATGCAGCAGTGCCTCTGACATGCTTTCTTTACCATCACAATGAGGGGTTAAGAAGGACATGCACTTTGGATGTTAACGGAGAACGGCAGAACAAACCAGATGGTGTTACTGTGAAGAAACTATAAAAGAGAACAGTGCACAGAGATCTGCAGCTGTAGTTACAAAGATGCAGATTCACAAATAGTGACAATAATTTTTCTTCCACAAAACCAACAGAAGCATTACTGTGAGTATAGTAGGCCATGTGCAAAATTACAGTGGAGGTTGAGATGGTGACAGTGGAGTTGGAAGGGTTGCTGTACACTATTTCTACCCCAGTCTATATCTCCAGAGTTTTGCCCAGTTCCAAGACAAGGCTAAAAACCACGTCTCTGCAAACTGGTCTGTAACACACAGAACATTTAAGAACATTTAGAAATCTCATTCTGACTTTCAAGACTTATTTTCCTCTATTATACAATTCCATCTTCCAGGAACGAGATCACAGGATAAGAGACTCTTGCACTCTCTCTCATGCTTCCCTTCTCAACAGGCTTTTGACTGTGTGCTCAGACATGAAGGAGTTATTCCAGGGAAGAGAAACACAAAAACTGTGCAAAACATGCACTACACTGCTGGACAGCACTTAAAAACTCATCTTTCACCAACCATGATTTTAACTGCTGCTTCTCCTTGAGACACACTGATGGTAACCATGTTTTTTTTTTTTTAAAAACAACCCAAAAGCCAATTAGCCACAAGCTTTCAATTCTGTATTTTTGGGGTTTTTTTTTTTAAACTAAGATCACAGTAAGATTTCAGCTGGGTTTTTTTTTCCCAGTAGATGTGCATATAGATATCATTTAATAATAGATTCTTGTTACATCAGGTACAGAATATTTGTTGTAACTTTGTACACCATAGATTAAATACTTGAAATCCAAGGATCTCTCAGATATACCAGTGAAAAGCAGGCTTCATTGAAAAAAACAACACCCAGGAACATTTAAAATGAACCATTTATTAAATCAAACTGTTATTTTAACAGTTACATAAGTTACACAGCATGTTTAAGTCAAAAGATTTCACAAGGAAAAAAAAAAACCTTTAAACTTTTATTATGCAGGCAAAAATAGTACCACACAATATGTACCTGGGAGGGAAGAAGGGAAGGGGAATCTCTAAACATTCAAATAAGGCCATAATTATTTAAAAACAACAATAAAACAATAATAACCCCCCCCAAAGATCCATTTGCTTTTCAGTGTGTTCAGTGCTGCTAACTATATGTACTTTCAGTGTACAGGTGTGATCGAGGCAGTGATATTTTGATAGCTAGGTTTAATATTTTAAAACACTATCAGAAGTGGAATAAGGCTCATTAGTACATACAGCTGCCCTTGGAATGTCAGTCTTAGTTGCCTTCATCAACTTAAAATTCACAAAGTGCACAGTTAAGATATGCCAAAAAATTGAAACTGCTACTCTACCAACAGCTGCCCATGCTTAATACTTAGTGGTCTATTGGAACAAAGTATGTTCTTTCAAAAGAGATGTGTAAGAAAAGCCACTGTAAAACATTTAGTTTTGAAGATGCACTAGGAGCTCTTTGTAAACTGAAAAGTAGAAAAACATGGATTAATTATGTTAAGAAAAGAATACAAAAAACACTAGAAATGACCATCAAACTTTCAAAGAACAAGCACCACAATGGACATTAGCATTCGATTTTGCAGTGTACAGCAATGTAATGATTTTACTCTAGCCAATCTACTTCATCAAATTCCGAATCATCTTCTGAATCACTGTATTCCACAGCAATGCGACGGGAGAGGATCGTGGCAACGTCATTCTCAATGCGCTCGTGCTTCGCTTCTTGCTCCCGCTGCTCCTCAACTTTGCGGAGCTGAATGCCTGGAGAACATCAGATCACAGACATGTCACCCTCCTCCCTCACCACTGGAAATGTATTTAGCTCATGATTTGCTAAATGCTTCATAAGCAAAAATGAAGACAGAGGATGCTGTCCCGCTCAGGTAGAAATTTTTTGTCAAGTCTTTAAAGAGAGGAATGTCAGTATTGCAGTGGCAGACTAGATCAGGAGTCCTTCTGACTATAATATTCTGGTTCTGATTTCCCTTTAAAAATACATTTTTAGTACCACTGTAAGTGATTAAGGCATTTTGCTATTTGCATTTAGAGACATTTTCTATACTCTCTATTCATGATTTTAACGAAAGTTTATAGCTATTTGAGTATCCTAACAAGACAGGACCTCTTGTAACCCTGTTTTTTATCATATAATGATCTAGTTTGGGATAAAGTATTACGTGGAGATCAAACACAAAGGAGAAATAACACATACCAAAGACATGAGAAAGTTAAATCCAGCAACATAGTTAAAAACATGACAGGGATTATATAATTTGGTTTTATACTGACAACATCCCAGACTGACAGACTAAGAATGACCTACATCCTGTACTTAATATTCTCTGCTGTCAGCTGACAGGCAAGCCAAGCACAAGACCTTAGGTAGAATTTAAGCTGTGGTAACTTGAGCCTTTGTTTCTTGGGCATGCATGACTTGGTCAAAAGTGTTTTCAGCAATCACCTAGATTATACCAGCAGGCTCTACTTTATTATTTTTGCTGACATTCTCTACGCATGTTCACGCACCCCTCTTGTACTCAACTGTGGTCAACATTTCTTTAGACTCAATAATGTTATCAATTCATGTGCATATAGATGTGCAAAACTATTTCAAAGTAGTGCCATAGCCTATCTGCTGATATTACAGTACCATACTGATTCTGTGCTGTGCTGCTCTGCAGGGGAGAGTAGAAGAACGCAGAACTTGAAACATTTGAGAGAGCTTCACTACTGAAAAGATACTCCACTGTCAAACAGCAGCACGCACAGTGCAGCGGGGATTTTCCTGGCCAGGGGCACAATAAGCTGAAAGGTAGAGCTTGCACACAGCTCCTCATGAGATCATCAGGAAAACACTGCCCTGCAGCTCTGCCCTTCCCTT
Organism: Erpornis zantholeuca; assembly: GCA_013400515.1. Taxonomy (NCBI): domain Eukaryota; kingdom Metazoa; phylum Chordata; class Aves; order Passeriformes; family Timaliidae; genus Erpornis; species Erpornis zantholeuca. Next base: position 18,018 of record VZTN01025363.1, on the reverse strand, counting down.
GTACCCTGCCATGGGCACCTTGCAACGCAAAGGGTGCTCCACTACTGCGCTGTGTCCAGATCAGATCCTTTACAACTTGAAGTCTTCAGCAACAATTTCTGAACGTCACTTATATCTTGTTGTAATACAGTGACAGAGGATCAAAATTCCACTGTCAATTGATCTGTTTTGCTTTTATCTAATAGTCAGTGAAAACCAATGTTTTTGTCTTCTACACAATCTATAGATTATCAGAAATAGCTACATTTGCAGGTAAACAGAAATGGAAAGATTATCTCCACAGATCATCTGCAAACACATGTAGTTTCTTCTGTAATCTAACTTCCACAGAGAACCAGTTTTGCCATCCAATCTAAAAACCTGATAAAGGCAATTACGAATTGAAAAAACACTCTCTACTTGGCAATGCATACTCTGTAGAGGATAGAGAACAGCAACAGGCTTAAGATGCATTCCTCTAACTTCTTACACACGTGAAATATTCCATTTCTCAAAGGTCACATGTATTTAGCAGGTTTCTGAGGTTGTTCTTTTTGCTGCTTAATAGCCAACATTACCTTTCCGTATTGCCTCCAGTAGAACGCTTCTAGCATCGCTGATTACAGGAAGAGTTGAAGGATGGCGTTTGGGCTCAGGAGCAGGAATCACTTGGGATGGTGGAGATGGAGGCATTATGGGTGCGTGAGGGCCAGGGACAACGGTTGTGGGAGGAGGGTGCAGAACAGGAGGAGGGTGAGAAAGGTTTGCAACTGTGACAGGGGAGGAGGGTCGAATGCCAGGAGGTGGCAGGGGAGGTGGAGGGGGTGGTGGAGGAAGTCCCTGTACTTCAGCTTGTGGAGGAACTGGGTGAACAGGTACAGCTTCGCACACTTGGGCGGCTCTAGTGACAGGGGGAGAGGGTTGTGCTAGGGGAGGAGCAACTGGAGGTGGAGCTGGATGAAGAACTCCAGGAGCTATCTGGAGAGGAGCAGGTGGAGGTGGCACAGCTGGNTGGGACTGGGGGTGGAGGGGTGGAAGTCATTGCAGCTCTTAATGATGAAGTCGACAAAGCAGATGGAAGAGGTGGTGGTGGTGGAGGAGGAGGAGTGGGGCTCACAAACACCGGTGTTCTGCCTGTTGCTGGTGACTGAGGACGATTTTCTACCAAGCCAGGAGTGGAACTGCAATATCCAATAACAGAGCAAAGTCATTAGAGCTAGAGAGTGGAAAAAATAGTAAGAGATTCACTTCTGCAACTTAAGAACATTGAAACCTGAGCATTAAAGAGCATTATGTACTATGATGATTTCAGGGTGTTTGTTCACACCTCATAAACAAGGAAATCTAATTTTCAGTATGGAGCATGGATCAGGCTTCCAACAGACCTCTGCTCAAATTCAGCTATTAACCAAATTTATGTTCTTATATAATGTACCTGCATCTTTATCAAAGGCTTCTTATACTAGTATAATTCTTCCATGTTGTCCCTAAGTAAATCCAAATTATTTTTCTGAAGTAAGGGAACTAGTTTGATTCACAAACTTCAAAACAAAACAATGCAAACAATGAGGGCAAGTTAATTTGAAATATATATTTCAGGTGTAATGACAAAATTAGTGAGACTAATATGAAAGGTCATCAATACTATGTAGAGAGAGGTATAGTTATCTGCTAGATCCTCATTATAGGGCAATGAATAGGTGAACAGAAGAAAACAAGAGAGAACAGTGAACTTATTTTTCTGGAAGACCACTAGAGGATTTCTTCAAGCCATTGTGGAAAATTGATCCAAAGAATTATGCATTTTTGCGTATGATCTCCTAAGCAGTAAAAAACCCATTCTTTTCAAGGGCCTAACATCTTGCTGATCTAACAACCCCATCTGAATTAACTGTCCTCTATTCTAAGTTGTATGTACAGGACCATAAAGTAAGGCTTTTGTTATAAAAAAACAGGGGGGTGACAACGAAATTTTCACCTCTAGAAAATATTCTATGTATGTATCCACTTCTGAAAAAGTACAAAGAAATAGAAAATAGAAACACTTTGGGAGAGGGAAGCACTTGCAATTTAGCAAATGTGATGAATACATAGTTTTGACAGGTGACTGTCTTACTGTGATATATTCTTCCTTTCATGTAGGCTGAAACACAGCTCAGTTGTACAAATTTCCAAAACTCCAAAGCTACATCCTGAAATGCCAACATATTTCAGAGAAACATTTTCCATACAGTTATTTGTCTTGCTATTTAACTCAGAAGGCAACACGGTCACAGTATGGATGGCAAGGTGAGGCCTGTCTTCACCAGAGCATCCTATGGGATTTAGATGCCGGCCTTCCCGACCAGTTCCTGGTGGCCCTGTTCCTGCAGGCACGCTGGGGCTGTGGGCTGCCATAGCCCCTGGGATGGCTGTACTGCCTGGGCAGCAGGGAAATAACACTAACAACAGCTCTGCACGTGGCTTTTCTGGCTCGTACCTAACACAGGGAGGCACAGGTTTGACTTCTGCGGCTCCGTGCATGGGAGGCGGCGGCGGCGGCTCGTGGGGCCTGACCAGCACGCGCTCCTCGGCTCTGTTCAGCAGCTCAGACATCTGGCTGTAGGGTAACGCCGACAGGGAGTACGAGCCATCGATGTGGTCCACGTATGCTTGAGATCTGTAGAAAAACAGGGAGAAATAATCCAACTTCGCCTTCAGTAGGAGTAAGTTTTAGTGCCCTCAGCTACTGTTTTATACTTCAGTCTGACTTCTGAATACAAGTATCTTCACTAGTGTCACATATTATACAGCATGGCTTTTCAATAATTTATCCCACTTTCCCTGTTATTACTTCTAGCACCTCAAGGGTTTGATTTTGACAGGTATATCTGATAGTTTCTACAGTATGTGTGTGACCTTAGTGTTTATTAGTCACATTATTTTGAGTTAAATAAGCACAGCAATAAAATCAGAACTACTCTTCCTTTACAACATTCATGAAACATCCATTGATGTTAGAATGGTAGAATTTACAACTGAATAATTTAGCTGAACTTCTGTCAGAAGATCTTTATTCCAATATATACAGAGAACTTGCTACTTTAACAGATAGACATAGGACTCAGTAAGTATCTATTACTGAGTAGTAGCACTAAATAAAGATGATTCAACTTACTTGTTAATGACAACTTTAGACACACCTCAATGATCTGATCAGTTAGTAAATTTTAATAAACTATTCAATTACAGATTTTTATTTAAAAAAATCTGTATTATATTCAGAGCAAAAGTGTTTGTAGAACCCTTTCCAACAAGTAAAGCAAACTGCCACCACTGTAGTACCTAAACCTATTGAATTCTTCAGGGGTGAAAATCTTCATTTTTTCCAAACCATGGTGCTGTTCTGTATCCGAGCAACATGCTCTGCACATGCAGTGCTCCCAAGCACTTCAGAATTATCAATAATTGCATTACTAGTACTGAGATAATCAAGGTTTAGGCCAGGGTCCTGAATATAAAAGGATACCTGCTGCAAGCATGTCTAAAGTGGAACCCAACGAACACAACGAAAGGACAGCAGAAAAGCAGATGCTTCTGCCAATGACTTGACACAGCAGTTTACAGAGATAGTATAAAGCTGTTCCTAGAAAAATGCCAATCACCATAACTTAAGTTGTGCCCCACTGAGTGAAAGGCACTGAGAGCATTTCCACATTCTGAATTGAGCTAAGTTTTCTAGAAGCAGGTTTTTTCTATTTTTCAGGCAGCAAACACTCTCTCCTAGAGTTGTCATAAATACTCACCATCACTACTGAGCTTGTTTTAAGGCCTTACGAAGCTAAACAAAATACTCTCTTATGGTGTGTCTTTGACCACAGAAAGATAGGGGGGAAAATTAACCATTTTTTGGAAGTACAATGAATGCTTTTTAATTAAAAAAAACAAAAAAAAACCCCAACAAAACAAAACACCTAAAACTCCCAAACCAAAAATATATTCCCAAATGTCCTAACATCAGATTTCAGCCCTCTGCTATCAGATGTTTCTTGGCTGGTAAAATGGACTTGATCTTGCACAAAGACCAGAAGCATAAGCACAGCAGGTGTTTACCATGTGAAATGCTACTTTTAGCCACTAGCAAATATGTGCTGTGAAATGAGAATTCAACAGGTTAGATTTTGTAATAGGCTATAACCAGAAATGTCAATCAAATCAGGGATTTGTTCAAGAGTAAAGAGAAGCTCAGCATTCTCATTCGAGTTCCAAGTGGATGTTTGTTCACATCACACACACCATATAGTCTTGGCAGTGTCTGCTTAAGAAAAATCAAGAGGCTGGAATAATAAGGATTTTGTAGGTCAGGACTGGAATGCAGTGGCACACCTGGGTGCAAGCTTGCAGCAGTGACAGTACACCTTCATCAAGCTGTAGAGGACAACAACATCCTCAAGGATATGATGAGGATACATGCCACCCTTAAAAGTAACAACCTAGGAACTACACCTTCAAGGACACACTAAGTATTTTAAAACTGAATTTTGATTAAGCTAAATCAGTGATTTCCAGCGCATTTCAAGGGGAGCAGTAGCATCTCATTATTGACCATTTCTCATGCGTGTTTATGCAGTATGAATACACTTAATAAAGGATAGAAAAAACGAAAAGGAACCTTGATTCAAAATGTGAAGCTGGGCCATTAGCAACTTCAATGTGCTTATGTAAGAGGTTAGCATCATCTTCTGCGAGCTCTGGACCTTGGGCTAACTTCTGCCACTCTCTCCGTCTGTCATGAGGTGCCCTTGGCACTTTCTCTGGTTCATGAGGGCGATCTAGATTTTTCTGCTGTAGGAGAGTTGTGCAAACAAAACTGACAACTGAGACAGTGTTTTTAAATTAGTTGCATATAAACATCAGCCACAGAATTATGAAAAACAATCCCATTTCAAATGCAAGAAAAATTTCAGGCTAAACATAATATGTAAACCAGAAAGACTTGTAAGAGCCAGAAACTTCAGTCTAGTGGTTAAGTAGCTGAATAATACAGAGAAAACTAGCTGTTTAAGTAGCTTTTTATTCTAAATCTGAAATCAAATTACGAATCTGACACTCATGTTTACTCTCTCTACTATGTATGAAATATACAGAATTATGGTCAAACAAAAAAAGGACTACTTTTTGAAAAAGTGTTTGTTTAATTTTAAGAAAATGCAAGCAAAGTGTTATATTCCTAATAATTTCTTTCTAGTTTAAACATATCTATTAGAATGTCATTCAAGCTTTTTCACCTGTAAGATTGTCAAAATTTTATCTTACAAATAAGTGTTCAAGTGAAATTCTTTATTCCTGCTGTATTCCTCCTTTCTGAGTCATTGCTAGAATACTTAAAGTTTTTGGCAAATCTGATGTTGGATATGTTAAGACAGCATGAAAGCTTTAGGTCCTTCTATATTATTTTTCTACTACTATTATTATTATTATTTAATTGGTAAAGTTGATGGAACTGAATGAATACAAGTAGTTTTAGTTGGATAAAGATGACTTTGTCAAGTCTGGATTGCTATTAAAGTAGTATATCTGCAAGCAAACCCTTTCTAGGAAAAAACAAAGAGAATCTATATAAAGTTAACATATGTACCTTCTGTTTCCTCTTTTCTTTTCTTTTGTCCTCGGTGTCCTGCAACATTTTTTCCTTCCACAGATCAAAGAAATATGAAGGATTGGTATAGAACTTCAAACCCTCTTTTCCATCATCCCTGAAATACAGTGACACAAACAGGGCACACTATTTATTTGACAAGACATGAATCCAAACATTAAGACAAAGGAAGGGCATATTAAGGAATATATAGTATCTCTGACCCTGAAATGCTTTACTGAGGAACATAAAAGAGATGATCACTGACCTCCTGCACCATCACTTTTTACTGTCTTTCCTGGCATTCAAGGTCCTAATTTTAGAAAGATAACTTTAACACAAGCTCCAGACAAAAAAGAGAGTGTCATAAATCAGAGAAATCCCACTCCAATAACTCAAATCTTCCTGTTAAAATATTGAGCAAATTTTTGTCGCTGCTCATGTTCCACTACTGATTCAAACTGACTCTGGGACAGCAAACAACATTCATTTCCATTGAAGATCCTTCTTTCTTCACACTTACTTGTTTAATTTCTTCAATTCGCATCCAAGTACATTACATGTTTAAATAAATACAGATAATAAAAGTTACTTTCCTACCATATTAGACTGAGTTAAAACTTGAGTAAAACGGATTAAAGTTTTAATGCTTATAATGTCTTCTGCTGCTTTTATTCCTCCAGCAGCTTCACAGTTTCCTAGTCTGGCTCCTTAAATATTCAAGTGCTACCCAACATGAGCAAGGTGCCTGCTTATATCCTCTCTATTACATAAAATAAGCTAGAAATAGTTTTTGATTAATTTTATTTTACTAACCTGTAAGGGGTGAGAATGTTAAGTGGAGGAGGCTGTTCACAAATGTCGTAAGTTTCTTGCAAAGGAATTGGCAGAGTTTTGCGGTCAAACAGCTGTTGGTCTTGAATTGTGGAACTCCGGAAAGCTTTTCTCATTGTAATGTCCTGCAGTGACACTGAAAGGGGATATTGCCATTTAAAAAACCCCACCAAATAAATTTTATTCAGATTAATCTGGAACTGACTAACGTTGGTTAAAATATAAAGTGCTACTGCTTACATCTTAGGCATTTTACAGCAAATACAGATCCATCGAGCACTATTGCCATGGCAAGATATTGTCAGACTATGTGAAAAACATGTCTGTAGTGTTCTAGCACATTATCCTCTACTTAGCTTCCCAGGAAATTCTTCTCACCTAGATAATTATCAGAACTCTGTCTCTCCTAAATAGTTCAACGAATTGCTTACTGTAGCTGTAAAATATCATTCGGTAGTTCAGAAGTACCTAATAACATTTACCAACTCACTTTCACAATCCTTTTGCTACTAAAAACTACTCTCTACCTTGAGGTATAGATTTTACCTTTATGGCATCAGCAAGCCAAACTTTGCATTCCTTGCATGTAGGCAGCAGTTCCACTGAAGGCCCACTGAGATGTCAAACCAGCAAATCACTTAAACTTATGCTACTGAGTTTAATGGGCTTGAATGGGAGGTGATTCTATGTTCCAACACATGAAACTAGTCAAATGCTTTTTAATCTGTTTAATCAACATGAGCCTTCTCTGTCTAATTCAGAGACACCTTGACTTTTAAGCACAGTAGTTAAGAATAATCAATTACCTTTATGTAAGATCCAAAAGAAAACAATACTACATGAACACAACACATTAAACAGTGATTTCAACTATTTTTACCCACTCCTGGTAAAGCCCACATATTTTTCTTGATTTCAAAAGTTTTTTTAATTTCATTATGATTTAGATAAAGATTAATGGAAAAGTGATCACAGCTGATAAGCTTTGCACTGTTAATTCTGGAAACACTATACCTATTTAGTCTCATATTTCTCTCCCTCCCTGATCTTCAGTTACTGCACCTGTCCAGGTGTGTCTTAAGGCCACCTTTGCAACCAGCATTAGACTTCCATTAGATAAAGCAGCAGATCTTTTCATTAGTTTGGGCTCTTTTTCTAAAATCACAAACAATACTGAAAGCAGTTTTCAGACACAGTAGCAAAGAGAGTATTTTCAGCACATGCATTTTATCTACAAATAATTATGTTTATTTTATAGAAACAAGTTGATAGTAATGCCCCTTTCTGCAAGATGAGAGGACAATGCTACTCCTGTCCCCCTATCACTAGGGCCTTTGGCAACAATGTAAAGAAAAACCTGTTTCAGCTGAACACTGTATTTCTAATCGGGTTGCTGTAACACATTCAAGTGTACACATACATATGTACACACACCAAGCTGGATTTCTACTGTGTGATCACAAAGTGGTAGAAGGCAGGATTTTTTCCATAAGGCTTGCAGTTCCTGGAATATTCTGTCTTCTTACCTAAGCATATTGGCAACATCCTTTGTGAGGCTAAAGATGGGATTTATTTGATTTACAGCTTGGCTTTTGAAGTTTATTACATTTGGCAAGGTTGTGTACCCCTGGAGAAGTTTCCTCCTTTTTACCCTTAGGTTCTAATTCATCACAGTGTCTTTTATTCTTTTGAATACCTTTAATTAGCTGCTCAGAAGCCTTTTTAAGTGCGTGAAAGAAGTATTATAATGTCTGAATGTCAGCTAGGAGTCTCAATTTCTGTAGGTATTTTTGCAGTCATAAATAACCCTATATATTTTGTACCTATCATGAAGTACAGGTTGTTATTAGCTGGCAGAAGTTCAGTTAGAATAACTGAGGTTTACCTCATCTAAAAGCTTAAATCTTAGATCTTTTTATACTTCAGCTGCTTTTCCTTTGGATTGCTGGTTATACAAATAACACCAAATGTACTTGTTCAGAGTTGCTTGGCAATCCTGCAAGATTTCTAACTGTCTGTCATTTATTGGAGACATTTCCAACAAAGGTAAAACATAGTACACTTTTCTTTGAACTTGTGTACATTCTGAAGACAATGACCTAAATCAATTTATTCTAATAAATAAATACAGTACTTTGGTTTAATATTAAAATGTTCACAGAGTATGTGACACCATATTATTGACACTATTCTATAAACCCCTTATTAGCATTCCATCTCTTCAATTAGCAAACACAGCCAGTCTAATTCATAACTTTTCTTGTTTAAAACCCCACTTTTTGCACACATGCATAGGTGGATAACACATCAGAGGACAATCAATCCATCAATCAATCAGTCCCCAACAAGAAGTGTAATTGTTTTCTCTCTAAACCTAGGATACACAGCAGAGGTCTTAATGGAAAACACACACTATAGAATTGCAAGCAGCAATTCCTATGCTGATACCCAGTAAGAGGCATTCCCTGAAAAGCCATACCATTATCCCAAACAACAACATTAGCACAACATTCTCAGGAAACGCAAGGATGTGGCACACAAAACACGGAGAGCCATGACACGGATGTAACGCCTCCACAGAGGGATCAGGTAAATCCCACATCGCACGCCCAGCGTAATCCTGGGCTGTGCACGGCTCGGCTTACAAAGCCACTTGTTCAGCTTGCCAGCTGGGGAAGGGACAAAAGCCCTGGGTGGTTTACAGCCTCAGCAGGGGGAACACGTGAAAACCTGGCTGGTCCCACAGCCACTCGGCTTTGGCTGATTGACAAACTGGCACAGCAAGGGGACAGGTCAGACAAATTGGATGTATGAATTCAGGTGTGAGAAGAGACAAGCGGCTGAAGGAGGAGCTGGAAAAGCTGCAGGCATTTGACTTGATGCTGTTAAATTTATGCTTCCAGTCGCTTAATTCCTAATTAACACCAGAACTTTCTGTGTAGCCCAAGATCCTAAATTTGATATAGATATATTTTTATGAAAGTCCACCTACTACACCACTTGTGTTCACTGCAATTAACAAAAAACAGCCTTAAATAATTTCCTTAAATGTTGAGATATTCACAATTTAATTTGAAGATTCATTTGACAACCTAAACAAATGCCTGTTTGTCTTTATTGTGTTTGTTGTTTGGATTGTATGAAAAGATGTATTATATTAGCAAATCTAACACTCAGCACACAATATTTTCCACATAAGTAAAAATTGTCTGTCAGAAAGCTAAACAGACAACCTTTTGTACATTTGGTTTTGAAAGAGAGATGCCAGTCCATTTTTACTTGTAATCAACAACAAACTCGGGGGAGAAAAAGGGTATTTAAATTGCCCTCTGGGGAGATAAAATAACTGTGTTTCTTTTGGGGTGAAGTACAAATCAAATACAAGCACATCTGTAATCTGTATACTAAACAACATTTTATCTCTTGGCAAGTGTTTAATTAAACTGCAATCCCCAATTTGTGGTAAAAGTCGCAGAGCACGCCAGCACACTCAAATAGAGCACACAAGTGTACTAACAGAAAGTAGCTACTTTTAACTTTTCAAATACATTAAATACTACATCGTACTTCATCACAAGAGAAAAAAAAGTTACAGATTTATTTTTATTCTTTCACACTCATTCAGATACACAATTTATGATTAAGTTCTAGGCCAAAAAATACCATTCTCCTAAAGACAACATAAAACAAATACATACACATAAATAAATAAACCACATATATTTCTTTCAAAAGCTCACTCTCAACACTTTCTGCAGAATTTCATCCTGACAACTTTCAAGACTGTAAACTCTTGAACATCACAGTTGTGACTTCCTGCAGAACTAAATGACATAGGGAAATTTTATACAAATCAATGGCCTCAGTTGCCCACAATTCCCTTTCTCTGTTCAAAATCTCAGCCAGCAATTTGAAAAGTGCAGAGAGGAAAGAATGACACTCTCAAATGAATAACTTAGTTGTAAATTTCCCATTAAAGGTAATTAACTGGTAGGGAGTCGTGCTGTTGAAAATTCTCTTAAGGTAAAGATTTGTGTGATTCAGTTCCTAAAGATTTAAGTTTGATTACTACCTTATTTATTTTATATTTTTAATGATTATCCACTTAAACAATGACCAGAATGCACACATATTAGGTTTCTCTGCCATCAGAATACTCTGACTGTGGGTTTGATAGTTGCTAAGGAGACAGATTATTTCTGTAGATCAGACATGACTCTCTTTTGTGCTTGTCCCCCACACAAGAAATAGAAATTTTCTGAAATACTGTTTTAAAAAATTCCAAAACAGTTCAAAAACTCTTTGGAATGTATGTAGCTTAACTACTTCAGGTAAACAAAAATAAGATGGAAGTGTTAGAGCAATCAATTTAAGAGGACTCAGAAGCTTCTTTAAATGAAGCATGTAGAACCAGGAAGCCCCATTAAGATGTGAATTACCCACAGGCATTGAGCACTGAATTTGATGATGAATCTCAACAAAACCACCACATTGTTTAACAAACAGTATTTCATCCAGAGGCCTCTTTTTATACAGAAAATATGCAATATCATGGTCTTACCATGGAACTATTAAGCCTTGGACACACTAATTTAAAACTGATTTACTTACTAGATAACCATAAATTTAATCAAGGGCCTAAGAAAATTGGAGAAGGAACCTGGAGAGCAGTGGGAGCCCAGCCTACCTGCTCAGAATCTTGAGAGGAAGACACATTCAAATCCTACTTTAAGTAGAGATGTGCAAGAAAGAGTAAACTGCTTTATAATTTAACAGTCTTTACTTGCCTTTGAAGGTAACATTTCTAATGAATAAGATGACAATAGTGTTCTCCACTTAACATGATGCATGTGGAGATCTTGACCCAAGTTTCATGTGCTCCCTGTACATAATTTTGATTACATTTATACACTTTTATACTCAGGAAAATCCTCTTCACAGGCTAGAGACAGTGAGCTGCCCCTTAGACTGGGATTTACTACCCTTTCCTTCTAAGTCTCACAAGGGGCTGAGTATCTAGACTTTAAGGATGAGTGGGTTTCCCATTTTCAGAAGTATACAGACCACAATTATCTGTCAAGATTTTTAGGTTTCTCCCCACCAAATGCCACCTTTTTTTCCCCATAGCAAAGCATCAAATCTCTTTTTGGCATTAGTCCAGCCAAACTTCTGAAGTACTATTGTTTTAATGACAGGGCAATATTTATAGAATGTTTAGGAAAACAACAAGCACATGTATTCAAAGCCAGAAGTCTACTGAAACATAATTCACAACACTGATTCCTTTCCTGAAGTGTGCCAGGCTGCTCACCCACAGCACTTCTGCCATTAGGTTTATTTAAGTTGCTTGTCACGGTTGCAACAGATATGCTATAGAAAACAAGAATTTGATACACTGTCTTTGAGATTAAAATCCTCTCTGGTTTGAGATTTAAACAGAATTAGGCAGCTCACATTGAAAGAACCACTAAATTAATATCAAAATATTGTGATAAACTCTGAGTTTATGAAGTTTCCTTCTGCCCTGATGTTATTTATTTCTGAGTAATACAAAACTGTTTTCCAATACCTCATGACACTGTACATCAGAGCTGTACCATGTATCAGCATTTCAAAAAAGAACCACATAAATGCTAAAACAAATATTCTTTTCAAAAGTCAGATTTCTACAAGTATGACATTATTCACTTTTAGAAGTACTTCACACTTAAAGGCACAATTAAATTCACAAAAATGTCATAAATTAGGAAAAATACTATTTTTCTTATACAGTTTGCATATATATATGTGCAGAGTTAGTAATGTGACTTATAAAGTAAATACCGAAGAGAAAAATGGTTACAAAGAGACTATACTCAGGATTTATTTTCCCACCTATGAGGACACCTTATATTGCAGGACCAGTGAAGCTGTAGACCTTAGTTCAGCTTTATAGCAAGAATGTGCTTTCTTAGTCCTAAAAGGACCTCAGATATTATTACTCCTGGATATGTACAGGCTTGTTTCCCATACAATTGAAATAAAGTTGAGTTTACTGACAGAAAGCAAAGGATTTCTTTTTGTCTGCATTCAAGTTTAGTATCTTCTGAGGGGAAAAACCCACAGGTATATAAGAAGAATAAAGTATTTTTTAAATCTATTAAAATATGAAATTAATAATTCTGAGAAACCAAGAATTTGAAAACAATGTAATAATTCAAACCAAACCAAGTTCATAGCAACTCTTCAATGACAGAAAAATTGTGCATGAGGATTTAGGCTCTTAAAGATACAAACTTAACCTTGGTTTTATTCTTCACAGAGATGCTGTAATAATTCAAAATGAGAAAACCCACAGACTGTTCAAACAAATTCAGAGCTCTTTATAACCCAGACTCTACCAAAAACATCTTGTCAAGTATCTGCATCTTGTTTAGTGAGTCTGACTTGGGCTGTTTCTGTTCATGCCACTTAGCTTTAAATGAATCTTAATTTCTTTCTCTTGTGTAATAGCATGGGCCCAAAGGAACCCATTAAATCTTCTATTACTGCCTCCTAGCAAAGAGCAGATGAGACTCATTTCACAAGCATATCCCATTTTACTCACGCTGTTAGCTGAGTAGAAGTACTGAAAGTTGCTTAATTCTTACAAAGAGGGTTAAAAAAGGTAAATTCAAATATTCTCCCTTCCCCTCCTCTTCATGCATTAATACTCTTCAGCAATTCTAGTGCACACTAGGACTAAACCTAAACTATTTGTGATGGATTTCTAAAGTCAAGCCCAAAACAGTATACTGAAGAAAAAAAGCTTCCTGATCCCTAACTTTTAAGGAAATATAATATCAAATGTCTTCTCATCTCCTTTGTCCTCATATGGTGACTCATTCCAGGCAGACGCTTGTGAATAAGGAGCACTGGGTACAGCTCAGGGACTGGATATTCTTAGGTTAATAAAAACAGTCATTTAACAGCTCCTTAAACTGAGGACTGCATGTGCTCCCCTGAAGTACTAGTAGTCACTGTTATTCTATGGTGTGAGACACAAATCCAAGAGATCAGGTTTGAGTCACACTGAGCCACACTGGACTTCATTGGGTAGACCTATTCCCAGCCCTGCTTCCTTTAACTGCAGTGTCTGTATCCTTCTTTAGCTATACAGTTTAGCAAACATAACAGCATACACAGTTCTGTGAAAATGTGTTGGTATGGTGAACTAGGGACTACACACTATTTAAAAATACTTTCAGCAATTCCCTAATATCTAATAGTTTTGGAGTTTTAGTCCTGAAACCTAGAACCAAACTCGTCAAAAGGATAGTACAATTACATTTTACACAGGATAGTACAATTTTCCATCTTGCTATCTTGTAACACCCATGGATGGTTTAACTCAATGGCTTAAAATGGTGTCTCTATTTGCTGGAAATGCAAATGATTAACATAGTAGGTATGACATATTNTTAGTTGTTGCTGAGCAGTGGTCAAGGACTCTTCAAGCTTCTAATCCCACCCTACCAGCAAGTAGGATGGGGGACACAAGAAGCTAGGAAGAGACACAGCCAGGACAGCTGGCCCAAACTGGCCAAAGAGACTTTCCATACTTCATGGTGTCATGCTCAGTATATAAACCCAGGNACAGCATACACAGTTCTGTGAAAATGTGTTGGTATGGTGAACTAGGGACTACACACTATTTAAAAATACTTTCAGCAATTCCCTAATATCTAATAGTTTTGGAGTTTTAGTCCTGAAACCTAGAACCAAACTCGTCAAAAGGATAGTACAATTACATTTTACACAGGATAGTACAATTTTCCATCTTGCTATCTTGTAACACCCATGGATGGTTTAACTCAATGGCTTAAAATGGTGTCTCTATTTGCTGGAAATGCAAATGATTAACATAGTAGGTATGACATATTAGTGTACATCTCCCTCTGATTTAAACCAAAACTAGGCTGTCAAGAGTAAATGCGGAAATGCCATTAACACTCTGGAGTGTTACAGCTCTTACAAGATTACACCTGCTGACAATTTATTATGGTACATGAAAAAGACTTTTTATCCTTATCCAATCATAGCAAAAATGCCCTTGTTTGGGCAGGGAGAGATTTAATTTTTTATTAGTGTCTGATATAGTTCTGTGTTTGGGATTTAGGATGAGAATAACACTGCTAACACACTGATGTTTTAGTTGTTGCTGAGCAGTGGTCAAGGACTCTTCAAGCTTCTAATCCCACCCTACCAGCAAGTAGGATGGGGGACACAAGAAGCTAGGAAGAGACACAGCCAGGACAGCTGGCCCAAACTGGCCAAAGAGACTTTCCATACTTCATGGTGTCATGCTCAGTATATAAACCCAGGGGGAAAGGTGTCTGGCAGATGGGCTGCTGCTCAGGAACTGGCTGGGCATCAGTCAGCAGGTGGTGAGCAATTGTGCATTGTGCATCACTTGTTCTGTATATTCTAATATTATTATCAGTGTTTTCCCTTGTTTTTCTGTCCTACTAAACTGTCTTTATCTCGACCCATGGAATTTACCTTTCTTCCTTCTTTTTTTCCCAATTATCTCCCTCCTGCCACTGTGGAGCAGGGGTGAGCAAGGGGATATGTGGTGTTTAACTGCCTGCAAGGTTAAACCAGAACAACTGGAAAAAATGGTGTATGGCTGTGATTTATGCTCAGTTATCAAGAGACTTGGAAAATCCCATTAATGTAAGAATTCCCCTAGGCAAGTCATGATTTTGTGGAAAATCTGCTACTAGCTGTGAACAGCTGTCTTTCAAAACCTGTTCTAAAATTAATGTCACGTGAAATACAGAATCAAAACTTCCCTTATCTTAATTTTGCTACTAGTGAAATTTTGACATCTATAACCAAAAACAGCCTGAAGACTACGTCCCTGGTTTGACACTTCATTTTTTCTGTATACACAATTATAATCACACAATGTAATAATACACAATTATTATATCTAGACATTCAGAACTGTTTCTATAGTTTAAAATTGGATCCCACAAGCAATCTGAAGTTATTTTTCATGATGGGATGTTCCTCTACTTTCTAGGTCTTAAACACATAGTTTAGAACACCCTAAATTGTTTGGGGTTACAAGATTTTTCACAGTTCCACCTGCAACCAACAGATATCAAGGAAGGCAAAAGAGCTTCACAGCATTTAGACATTACGTGGTCAGTGTTTCTGTACTCATCACAAAGCCTAGGCACACTTAAAAAATTCCATACAAATTCTGTCTTACAGGCATGAGCTGATGACTTCTGAGAGTACTTGTTTTCTCAGTGCTAACCAATATCTGTAATACTTAAAGCTATTTAGGAAGAGTCCAAGAGGTTATACAGCATCAACAAATGAGGCTATACAACTATAACATCATACAGAAAGTAAGATGGGACAAATTAAATGCAAAAATCCTACTTGGAAAAATATTTACCTTCCATGAGAATTAGCGGAAAGGTTTAAAAAAGCGTATAGACTTATCTCCACATGCTCACAGAGTGTTACATAGTATTATTAATATTTCTGATACATAACACTACTGAAGTGACAGATACTCCTGTAGCCATTTTTAATGTAAAGTCATTAGTAACAGTATCATTCAGTAACCATGAAAATGCTGAGCTCAGAAAGCTGCTCAAGGCTATAAAAGAAAGCTGTAGCAGAAATAGAAATGGACCTTTCTTACGATGCTTTGCTCTGTGTTCTTATAAACACGATTTAAGCTATTAAAGTATTATTTCCACTTCACCTATCAGTGCTGTCTGAGTGACAAAATAAGAAATCCTCCATGCAGGAGGTAACTTACATTCCTCTTCCTTTGGATCGAGTTGTGTAACACTGACAGATAAGCGATCTACACGTTCTTGTAAGGAGTTGACTCTAAATGAGAAACTATGTGCTTCATTGAAAAGTTCACCAAATATATCTTCCGCATATTTACCTGAAACATGGGGAAAAAAAACCAAAATTCAAGCATATCACAAGACAGGCAAATGATTTCTTACTATTTTAATTAAGTAATTCTAAAATGCATGAGTACCACTTGTAACAACCTGTTGTTACTGAGCCCATTAAGAATCCTTTAGAAAAGCAAACATGAGTTATATACTTAATATGCAACTTAATTTATCAGAAATGAAATTATCTAATACATTACAGGACAGATATTCAGCTGCTATAAAATGATTTCACTATGCTGATATGCATGGAACAAGACTGCACAGTTTCTTGGATATATCTAAAAGGACAAGTTCCAGCATCAGAAGCTGTTCCAGTCTGAGCGATAACTAATCTTTCAATTTACCTCAACACTTTTCTCGAAATGAAGCATAGCTTCCACTCCTGCTGTACAGAGGACTTCACAAAAAAGGAAGATGAGATATTCACATCTAGGTGAATTAGAACCAGCCTATTCAAAAGTACACACTAAAATAATAAATCCTACTTTGAAGGATCAAAATTCTAGTAACTGACCCATTTACAGTAAAGTAAAAACCCCCTGAACAATCAAAAAAACCTCCTTTGTTCATGACAGTGTACATCATATGTTTAGCACAAAAGAGCAGGAGATTTAAATACTATGAGAAAAGGATCAGTAATGAGTTTCTCTTCTACAGACAGAGTACTCCACATACTGCTTCTAATGCTNTCCCTGCAGGTACTGTGGAAACTACTTAAGGATGCTGTGTAGTAGGCACAAGGCCAGCACATACCATTTATTAAGACTAAGGTAACAGCAATAGAAAACCAGCTTGACAATAAACAACGGAATATAAAAGAGGATATCAGAAGAAATATACAGAAGAAGAAAATAGAAGAGTAACAACTAGCAAACTAACAATAAACATTCCTTCAAAGACATGAGGAATAAGAAAGCCTGCCAGGGAGTCTGCAGAGCTGACTAGCAATGAAAATATAAAGGAATACAGAGAAGATAAAACCTCCGCGGAGAAGCTAATTTAACACTTTCCACTGGTGTTCACTGAAAGGAACTGGAGAGACCCTGATGCCAGCACTCATTGTGGGAGGCTCAAAGAAACTGAAGGAACTATATAAAAATTACAAAACTAAATCAACAAAATGATCAGCAAATATTAGGAACAATTGTAAATCTCCTTTTACACACTGAAAAACTCAACAGTAGGGTTCAAATCTTTTTTTTAATGGAACATCTTGACAGCTACAGACCCATAAGCCTGACAATCCATACAAATTGGTATAGATCATTATGAAGAACTGAATTAGCAGACATCTGGATGACTCGTGACAGAAGAGGCAATGCAGCTTTTGTAAAGTGAAATCTCTAAATGGTTTAGAAGCATACAGATGGAGAGCTATGATCTACTGAGATTTCCAAGAGAGTTTAAAAAGTCCTTAATCAAATGGTTTGGGGCATACAAAAGAAATGGCACAGATAAATAATTGCTCAAAAGGCAGAAAACAGGACATAGGAGTAAATCACCAGTCTTCACAGTCGAGAAAGGTGAGTTTTACTACATTTTTATGCTGGGATCCATGCTATTTAAGATATGTGCAAATCACTTGAAAAAAAAAGAGATTAAATTTTGCCAGTGATACCAAGGCATGAAAAA
>VZTN01025362.1:27053-42524 GCA_013400515.1 Erpornis zantholeuca | reverse complement strand
ATACAAGTGCAGAGATTAATTTTACCTGATTTTTCTGAAAGCATGTTAGCTTATGGACTACCACATGGCTCTTAAATTTGCGTATTTTATATCATCAAGTTTTAAGGAATAGAAAGTATCTTATTATCCTACACATCCAAAGAAAACTGAGGTGTAATTGTGAAGTTGCAGGCAGGCACACAACTAGAAGCACTTAAAAGGTATTACTGTTCCCCAGCAAAGTCAGGGGAACATGGAACTGGACAAACAATTCTACACTCCTCAGGTGGTTAATGTGACCTAGTGTTCCAGTCCACATGTTTGCTGACTTAGTAATTTCTTTATACTGAAATACATGCCCATTGTATTTGACAGAGGTAGTGAGACTTAACCATCTCCATGGCAGCAGACCAGTGAGCACCTGCTGAACTGGGCAGCAGTATAATGCTACAGATACCTCAGGTGTCTGGATGCCTGTGCCACTACTCTACAACTATTCTTAGCTGTACCGTCAAGGGTAAATTGTCTCATACTCTCCACTACCTTAGTTTTATTCTAATTAATCCCTCTCAGATTTTAAAAAAAGCATGAGGAAAAAGCATGGGTTCTTACTGTACATTAATTTCTAGAGAACCAGAACTGATGAAAGCATAAACTTTCTTTTGAAGAGGCCTGGGACAAGGACATCACTAACTTTCATTTGGTTTTTTAAGAAGCAGAAAGCTGTTAAAGCTTAACTGCATCTTAGTACTAAAAACGACATCTTAAAAGCAAACCATGTTATTTCCTCTGATATTACCTGCATTCTCTCTCATCCCCAAGACCAGCCCAAGTTTACTTTACCACCTGCAATCATCACAGATACTCCACTCATTGATGTTAGGCTTCCAAATTTAGCTGACAATGCTGAATAAAAAGTTTTGTGCAACTAGTTTGGCATCCACTCTTAATGGGAAGAAATAGCCATTTACTAGACAATAAAAAGCAATCGCTTCAAAAAAGTTTCCCTCTTTCTAAATTTAGTTTAGAATATAACCACATCATGATGAGAAGACAGAACTTCAGCAACCATTCTAAATACTTCAAGCACTTCTTTCTTTCAAGCTCTCCTACTATCACAAGGAAGTCACACAGGTGACATTAAAAGAAAAAATTTGAGGATCTTGATAAAGAATACTTTACCCCACATCTTAAGGACTACTTCTAGCAAAAGATTTTTCATTGCTAAGTTGACAGGAGGGTATCACCAACTTTAGGAATGTAAATAGAGGCTGCTTCGTAAATAGAGGCTTCCTCTGCAAAGCAGAGGAAGAAAAATAATTAACAATCAAGGTAGAACTGCTGAAAAGTGGATACAATTATACTGTCTCATTTTTTCCATGTTTAAGCTGTTCCTTATCTTGAAACGAATGGGGTTAACATAGTTCAGAAAGCAGGAAGACTGTACACACAAGACAGAAAGAATGTTCTCAGTGTTAACAAGTCTTTCACTCCTAATTCTCATCCTGTAGCAGAAGCACCAATTTCAAACACTACATATTTAAGTCCCTCCTCTACTTTTACCAGTTTTAGAAGGAACAAATATTCATGTTTTTTTACTACTTTCAGTATGGAATAGGAAGTTGGTGTATCAAGCTTAATGCTCATGTCAGCCCTGTTCTCTACATTGTTCTATACATACCGAAATTATAATGTATTTCCTTATAAATATCCTCTAATTCCTTCCTAGTTATCAAAAAGCCCATGTGAGAAATACCTTCANCTACAGTTTTCCAGTGCTAATCCAGCTATAAGACATGCTAACAGGTGACTTTGCTTTACTGAGTCATACTTGCCATTGGATTTGAACCATAAATAAAACTGACTTTAAGGAGTTTGATTTCTTTATAAGCATTTTATAACATGCTTGCAGACAACAAGAGTGCATGGAATGTCACTGCTGCTACACAAATAAGCCTCATGTCAGCTGCCAGCACAAAACACATTCAAGTTTCAACTTACATTGCTTGGGCAGGGCTTCTGCCAATCTTCTGAGGCTGGTCAGACTGTCAGCTCCAAGCTGGTTTAGGATGCTAGGCAGCATTTCTGTCAGCTGCTTTGTCTCAGCATGGCCAGTGATAGTGAAAGTGTTAGCAGCCAGAGATGCCTGAACTTTTGGGTTATTGAAGTGAATGACTGTTCCTTGATTGGTAAACATGTTTACCTACAAGAAAATAAAAAAAATCCAGTATTTGAAGCAGTTTAACAGGATTTTTCAATTTAACAAGAAATTAGAGTTCTTAAAGCTCCATAAAGACCTACTGATAATTTATAGACAAGTGTAGGACCTATGTTACTTACTAGAAAATTGATTCTAATACATTTCCTATTTATATATAGAATTTCTTTTTCCTTTGAAGCAATTACCTCTTCAATTCCAGAAATATTGTTGACTCCCAATTTCTTAAATGAAAACTGAAGTTTTTTATCATCTGCTGTAGCTGTTCTGTGAACAACTTTCTTCTTTCTGCGGGCAGTACCCTTTGCAAAAAAAAAAAAAATTAATAGTTAAAACTTAAGTTTTAACAAACTCTAATCCTAACAGCTGTATAGCTACTTTAGAATATCTACAAATCAACTTAACGTATAAAGTTCTACTCCAGTGTTTCAGTGCATGCAGCCCTGCCACACAACTGCAGTGCTGCAGTCTTTCTCTTGCACTAAGGCAAGATTTGCACATTTTAGGAAGCAATGCATCAGAAAATACTTATTCCACAAATTTCATGGTTTACTGCAGCACCTTAGAAAAGGAAAGTTGCAAATTTACCCTTGTTAACCCAAGTTAACACAAGACATATACCTGAAGAATGAAGAGTTTTAAGCTATTAGTTTTTAAAGTTATTAGTTTATCCTTACATCATCTTTCTTAAATTATAGCCAAACTTCGGTAACAGTCAGAAGCCATAAAGCTAGGAACACATCGTTAACAAATGCATGTGAGAAAGTCACAATACTACATCTTTATTCTACATAGCCATCTCTGATGGACTTATATGGACTACATATTTAAAGAACGTCTACTTTTCTTAAATATTTCATATACACATTTTTTAAAATACTTCTATGTAATGTTCCAGACCAACCCTGTTTAGAAACCAAATAAGCAAAGGTTAAGTTGCCCTACTAGACCCAGAGCTCTAGAGTTCTCCAGGGAGTAAATGTCCCACATCTGAAGATATCTATTTCTATGAAAAAGCAGAAAATATAATTCTATAACTCCTTGCATAATCATAAGGGTTCAGGAAAATCTGACATAAAATGCATATGAACAAGTGAAATTAAGCTTTTTGACATAATGTAACTACTTATCTAAGTCCTCCCACTCCAGCTGCTCCTCTACCACATGCTAATAATAAGAGTTGCTGCCCAGCCATATAAACAGCTGCAATTCCTTTTCAGTTTACTGTCAGAAGTTTGAAAGTTGGCTGAATGCTAACAACTCTAACATAATTCTGTTACCAACAATGAGCAACATTAGTGACAAATTCATATGAAACTAACACTTGGAAGACCACAGTTCAAACATTTAGGTTTTTGTCTAGAAAGCTTGATATTCACACCCTGCTACTGTCAAGTTAGCACACACAGTGGTTTGGAAACTACTAAAAATAACAGAAATGCCTCATTTTATTGCCTTTACCCAAGAATTGGGCTACATAAGGCATATGCTAAGTCCCTCTGGACAAAAGGAGTCTGAGTAAATTTCAGAACATAACATCTTGAGTCAAGGGATATGGAGGAATATGTACCCTCTCTACACCCATCTCAACTTACATGGCAACAATGCCATGAAGAATCCCAGGAATAATTTCCCATTACAAAAAAAAAAATAGTAAGGCAGGCTCAGGCATTCCCAGTATTTCACAGGCCAATTTTAAAACTAAATGACCCTTCTAAGCTTTGCCTAATGTCTCTAAAAGCCCTGTATTGACAAGTAAGCTGCAAGCGCAGTAATCTGAATGCCTGCTCTTACATGATAAACATTAAAAGCCTTTATAGTCAATAAACACACACTGGTTAACATGCATCCAATCACCAATATAATACAAGAGTTATCCAATTAACCATTAACATACACAAAGAATACACAAAAATCATCAAGGCAGTTAATTACTATATAAACCCTGTTTTAAGGATGCCTAAATCTCCAGCAACTGGGAAAAAACAAAAAACCAAAGAAACAGCACAGGAATGAAAGCTGCTGGAAACTCTGTCAACAACAGTTCTGTTGAGTAATCCGTATTCTAGAACTTTGTGTATACTCCCTCAGATATGAAAGATTCCTAATAAATTCCTGAATTAAGACTGACGTTGTAATTAAAATGTTTACTGCCATATGACTATATTAAACATACTTTTCTCAGATTGTAAGTAAACACACAACTACATATAGTCAGATGTAGCGAAATAAAAAGCTGTTCTGATTATATTAGTCTACAATTACAGAAGTATGACAAGCATAGAACTTCCAACTTTGTGCAGAAAGGAAAAAAAAAACTGCCTTCAGCACCCTAAGTATTTCTGACAAGTCTGTAACATAAGTCACGATCTGCTACAAAAACTATACCCAACCTCTCCTGCTGTAAGGTTACTCACTTCAAATCCCACACGTTTTCTGAAAGAGCCCATACAATTATCATGGAATGGCTAGAAGGGGACTACAAAGATCATCTAGCTCCAACCCTCCTGGCACGGGCAGGGATACCTTTAACTAGACCAGGTTACTCAAACCAACCCAGCCTTCAACACCCCTAGGGATGTGGCATCCACAGCTTCTCCAGGCAACCTGTTCCAGTGCCTGACCAGCCTCACAGTAAGTAATTTTTTCCTAATATCCAATCTAAACCTACTTTCAAGTTAAAACCATTCCCCCTTGCTGTGTCACTACATGTTCTTGTAAATCGTCTTAATGCATCTTTCCTGTAGGCTCTCTTCAGGTACTAGGATACCACAGTTAGGTTACTCCAATGCCTCCTCTTTAGCAGGCTGACCAGTCCCAATTGTCTCAGACTCTTCTGAAAGGAGTGAAGCTCCAGCCCTCTGATCAACTCGCTGTCCCTCCTCTGGACTCGCTCCAACAGTTCCCTGTCCTTCCTGTGCTGGGAGCCCAAAGCTGATGCAGCCCTGCAGGTGGAGTCTCACCAGGGCAGAGCAGAGGGACAGAATCCCCTCCCTGGCCCTGCTGCCCACCCTGCTTTGGATGCAGCCCAGGACACTTCTAGCTCTCTGGGCTGGGAGTGCCCATGGCTGGGTCATGTCCAACCTCTCAGCCACCAGCACCCCCAAGTCCTTCTGGGCAGGGCTGCTCTGATCTGTCCATCCCCAGCCTGTGCTGATACCTGGGGATCACCCTACCCAGGGGCAGCACCTTGCACTTCAACTTGCTAAAGATGAGATTCCCATCTGACTTAATATAGAATATTAAGGCTGCTCTAACATAATATACACAAAGACAAATGGCTAGAGTTTCAGCTACTACATATTGCACCTACAGAAGTGATTCCAGACAGCCCTGGAGCAGCACAGCTTCCATTGAGGATAGTCTAGCGAAGCTGAGAGCACTCAGGGCTGCTGCCCACACCCGTTTCCAACACCCCTTGTGCCAGGCCCGATATGCGTGCAGGGACACGCAATCCCGATGGCAGCGCGGGGAGGCGGCTCCTACCTTGCCACCGATGCGCACTTGGGCCTGCAGCTTGGCTAGCTTCTCCTGGTTCATGATGGTCTCCTTCATCTGCGGAAACAACAGGAGCGCCCGAGGCAGGCGGGTGTGAGAACACAGGCGGGGGCAAGTGGAGACTGGGGGCTCTGTAGCCGCCCCTGACCACACGCCCACACGCGTCCTCCGCGGCAGACGAGCACCCCNGCGTGCGCCGCGCCGGACCCGGCAGGGGGCGCCCCTGCGCCCTCGGGGCGGGTGGGGCTCAGCCGGTCACGGGATGCCGGGAGCCGTGGGGCTGGGAAAAACCTGCGGCGTCATTGAGGCCACTGTGGGGCCGAACATCACCGTGTCAACTACACCATGGCAGCCCCTGCCACGGCCAGTTTTTCCTTAGACAACTTCAGGGATAGTGATCCTAGCATCCCCCTGGGCAGCCCATTCTAATATCTGTCACTCTTTCTGTGAAGAAATTCCTCTTCCTGTCGAACCTAAAGTGCTCGTCCTGTTGGCTGGTTGCCGACCATCCTCTTGCTGCACCCTCCTTTCAGGTAGGTGTAGAGAGCCTACCAGGCTCCCCTCAGGAGAGTCTAGAGGGTCACTACCAGGTCAGCCCTCAGTCTCCTCCAGGTAGAGCCCACCTAGGTCCCTCAGCTTCTCTTCATAGGACTTGTGCTCCAGACCCTTCACCAGCTTTGCTGGCCACCTCTGGTCTTCTGCCAGCACGGGGTGGCAATGTCCTCCTCCTAATGGTGGGGCCCAGGACTGGACATGGCATTTGAGGTATGACCTCACCTGTGCCAGGTACAGGGGGACAATCCCTGCCCTGTCCTGCTGGCCACACTGTTGCTGNCTCCTTTCAGGTAGGTGTAGAGAGCCTACCAGGCTCCCCTCAGGAGAGTCTAGAGGGTCACTACCAGGTCAGCCCTCAGTCTCCTCCAGGTAGAGCCCACCTAGGTCCCTCAGCTTCTCTTCATAGGACTTGTGCTCCAGACCCTTCACCAGCTTTGCTGGCCACCTCTGGTCTTCTGCCAGCACGGGGTGGCAATGTCCTCCTCCTAATGGTGGGGCCCAGGACTGGACATGGCATTTGAGGTATGACCTCACCTGTGCCAGGTACAGGGGGACAATCCCTGCCCTGTCCTGTTGCCCACACTGTTGCTGCTACAGGCCAGGATGCCACTGGCCTTCTTGGCCACCTGGGCAAACCCTGGCTCATGTTCAGCTGCTGTCACCAGCACCCCCAGGTCCTTTTCCTGTGGGCAGCTTTGCAGCCACTCTGCCCCAGCCTGTGGCACTGCCTGGAGTTGTTGTGGACTAAGGACCCAGAACTCATCATGCTTCCCCTCACAATGGCTCACATTACCATGCCTTACTTTGCTGCTCTCTTACCCACTATGCTACCTGCAGGAAGTTCCCTTCCACAGGCATGACATCCATGGTCTGGCATCACAGAACCACTGGGGCTGGAATGGACCTCTGGAGATCATCCAGTCCAGCACCTAAGGCAGGGTCACCCAGAGCAGGTGACACAGGAACATATCCAGGTGGGTTTGGAATGGCTCCAGAGAGGGACACTCCACAACCTCCCTGGGCAGCCTGTTCCAGTGCTCAGCCATCCTCAACATGAAGAACTAATCCCTCATGTTGAGGTAGAATTTCTTGTGTTTTAGCTTATGGCCGTTGCTCTTCATCCTGTCACTGCGCCCAGCTGACAGGAGTCTGGCACCGTCCTCTTGACATCTGCCTTTGAGACATGTGTATGTATTGACAAGATCCCTTCTTAGTCTCCTCTAGACTAAACAGGCCCAGCTCCCATAGTCTCTCATAAGAGATATCTCAGCAATTGTATTTGTGTGGTTTGCTGGACCCTCTCTAGTAGTTCCTTGTACTGAGGAGTCCAGAAATGGACATGGTACTCCAGATGTGACCTCACTAATTATGTATTTATGTTTTGTCATGCTAGAATACATGTAAGCATTCTATTTCTTTCTCCCTTGTGCAATGCAGGCCCCCTCTCAAAGCCCATGGCTGTGCTGCTCCCTGCTGTCCCCAGCGACTCACCTCCTTCCTCCCAGCCGGCCAGTGCAGAGCTCTGTGGTGGGGCCCCTTAGGTGAACCACCCCCCTGATGCCCCCAGCTGCCCCTGCCCAGCCAAACTACTGAGATTTTTTCTGCTACCACTACCTGTGTGTCAGTCCTTGTTCTCTGTCGCATTGCTTCCACACTGTGTGTTTTTCACTTTGGCCTTTCCTCATCTGTTACATTATTGCAATTTATTAGCTACCCACCTGTGCCTTCTTGCTGCTGGTCACTGGACACCCTCTGCGTGCCCTCACTGGATTCCTCAGAGATGTTCCCCTATAGCCATGTTTTCCGTCACTGAGGCCTTAATATGCCCTTTTTTATGTATTGTGTTTTTATGTCTTTGTGTTATCCGAATCCTATTCTGAGAGCCAAACACACACCTCCCGGGCCCTAACCCACACAGTTGCTGCTGCCTTTGAATATATGTAAACTCTGTTCCTCACCCTGCAATTCTGAGGCAGAGATCATTCACAGCCTACAATTTCAGCCACCCACAAGTTTGCCAAAGTGTTTGAATTTACTCTGTCTGATAAGTGGGACTAATCTCACAGCCATCAGAAACGTGCATGTCTTGGCTCCCACAGAAGGCAAAGCAGTCTTTGCAGGACCTGTGTTGCACAGCAGAGGGCAGGAGCAGATTTATGGGGGAAGAAGCCTAGCATTCTCATCAGTGCTTCACTTGCTGACAGAGTGATGAAAGAGAGGGGAAGCTTCATTGCTCCACAGTCCCAGTCACCACCACAACTGAGCCCTATGAGCCTGCGGGCACCGGTAGAAATACTACTGACCTTACCATCTGATTCTGTATTTTAATGCGTTTTGTACTGGTTCTTCTCTGGAATATCCTCAGTAAACTATTCTCTTTGGTCTTGTTTCTGTAAGACTATGTTAATAATTAGTTTATCCTTCTTTATTGATTAACATAGTCTCCCTTTTTTAGTAATCCCTAGAGCCAAGGTTTTGCCAACGCAATACTTTTAATGTCTGTAAATTTTGTTTGCTCTTGTGTTATCTTTTCACTACACCAGAACTGAGTGTTAATTTGTACAAAAGATCTTGAACCTTTTAAAATTGAGGCTTTTGTAATTAGTGAAAGTTACTAATAATCCCAAGATGACTCCATCTGGTGGTGATAGAAATTCTCAGAGAGGTGATGATTCAAAAGGTGCTGCTGAAGAGCAGCACCTCCCACGAGGTGACTCACAGGTGAAAATAAGAGGATGATCAAATTGTAAAAGATGGTGGGGGACCTTCAAAAATTTGGTCCACTGTATCTGCAAAATTTGAACAGTCAATCAGTTTGTGGAGAAAAGATGGCAGGTAAGCCCATATTATTTTATCAGAACTAGCAAATCTGGTATATAATTCAGAAGGTGGGGGGTGGGGAGATTTAGGAGAAGGGAGTATTTGTGGATAGTTTGGGGAAGATAGAGTTTCTTGGGAGCTAAAAAGAAAGTTTATAAATTTATTGCAGGATGAAATTGGCAATGTACCTGCAGCAAAAGTAAAGAGAGACAAGATGAAAGAAAATAAAACAAACCTGAGTCTGCAAAGTGTTGAAAGTAGAAATCAATCCACTTCAGATTTATCACAATAAATCAATATATATGAAATATTTTAGAATTGGTAGGCCAAATGATGATTACAAACAAGCAAAATATTTTAATAGACTAAAATATTGAAGTGAAAATGAATCACAGAAAGATTATTCCAATATAGAAACTAGAAAATGCTGTTCCAGCTGTCATTTTAGGATTAACTGATCATGATCTCATATGCCCTCGTGCGAGATTTTTGAAGACAAACTATGATGAAAACCACATCACTGAGTTGTATCAGGACTCAACTTAAGTGGTTCAAGAGTGGCAGTTCGAAGGACTCTAAGATCTGGTTACATTTTGTAGATCAAGCAGCAGACCCTCAAAAAACAAATTTTATATGTGAGAAAAAGTATTTTAGCATGCTAAAATAGTATTGGCTTGTTTTCTTCAGTTGTTTTTTTGTAACTGCATAATGGGAAGCATAAACCTAAACCTGGATTTAGTTGTAGCTGAAGAACTTCTACTGAGAAATGAAGCAGATCCAAAGGCTGTACCACTGAAAGGGACCCTGAGCTCAGTAAGTGCCTTTTCAGTTCTGAAAAAGAGTGAAAGTAATGACCTCAAAATCATCAAAGAATATACATTGCTAAAGGAAGGTTCATTATCTACCCAGAATCTGCATAGGAGTGGAGGAAGATCATTGTGGTGATGTGGTCTGGACTGTTAATGTTTGATTGCATTTAGTTTCTCGTTTGTATACAATGTTAAACTTAAGTTACTGCTTAAAAGTTAGTATGTTCTGTTAAACCCCGCACCCGGCTGCTTCCACAGTAAAGTGTTCTCCCCAAACTCCTTCCCTCCACCCTTCCACCTCCACCAGATAAGGAAGAAACGCCTCCTGTGTTCCAGAGAGATCCCTGTCAGTCACCCAAACCCTTTTCTCTCAGGCTTGTCAATCCCCAGAGTCCCCAGAATTCCCCGCCTTGGGAATTCCCCTAAAACCTCGACGTCCCTGTGGTTGCCTTAAGTGTCAGTTACCTTGGTTGTAACCCTGTTGGTCCTGGAAAATGTGATCCCTCCCTGCCCTCCGCCCCTGAGCTACCCGGATTGGTCCCTGTATTGCTAACACCCCTTGTTTTCCCTCTCTTTAAAAAGCTGTGCAGCCCTGTTCTGTTGGTTCTTTTGGGTCTTTTGGCGTTCTTATGGCGCGGGTTTGTTCTGCTCCCCCCGAGACAATAAAACCCTTGGGACATAGCAGCAAAAGGGTCCGTTCTCGTCTCTTGCTTCTACCCATCGGTGCAACTGGTTTGATGTGCAGCCTCAAAGGGAAGTTGAGCTAAGGCAAGCTGAGAACAGTGCCGGAGAGAAGGCACGGAGAGATTTCCCCGATGTGGGAAATCGCGGGAGAACTTCTGACGCCCGTGATCGGCGCAGCACAGTTTTCTCCCAGAGCTGCCGGGCAAACCCCTGAGGACTGTAAAAACCGCATTGCATCAGATCATTAAAATGGTTACTTGGAAAAATTGTTTCCTAAATGATATGGAAGTTTAAAGGCAGAAGAATGATATTTGCTGCCAAAATACCAGTGGAAAAGCTCTCCCAAAAGTCATGGCCAATGCTGCATAAGTAATAACAGGGTATGCTGAGGAGAGGTGTTAGTATCATATTGAGGGAACTAATCACAGGTCATAAACATAAGTGATCAGGCTATGGTGAAGCAATATTTGTCCTGATTATCAGTGACAACAAGGGGGAAAAAATGTAGTTTTAGGCACCAAAGGAAATCTGATAATCAAAATTTCATTTTGAAATATTAGTCTAGAAGAATGCTGTGTTTAACAGCAGGACATAAGGGGAAAAGTAGTTTCAAAAAATACCCATATGTGTTAGCAATTTAATGGAGGAAAATAGCAGCATTATGGGATAGAGGACCAAAACTGTTGAGAGTGAGATGAATGGAAAAGAAATCATCTCCAGATATCTAGACATAAGACTCACTTAGTAACTTTTTAAGGGATGTAAAATATATAAACATTGAATAGGAGCCCAGAAAGTTTGAAGTTAAGTCTGGTGCTGTTTTCATCTGTCTCTGAGTTGTAGGGAATAATAGATAATTAAGTGTCAAGGAAGAGAGACTGCTGCCCTGCAAACAGTGTCCTTTTCTTACCATGCCTATAGCTTTGAAACTGAGCAACCCAAGATACCTGGGCTTCAAGAAATAATCACAAGCCTTGCATAACGTCTGGGCTGCCTCTCTCTGTAACACCCTGTGGAGGCCTATTGGAGAGTAGTTGGAGAAGTGCTACTTCGAGGGTCCCCTGCCTTTACTGTACATGGTTCAAACAGGTTTGCAGGATGTTTGGAAGTTCTTGTTAATAGAACTGGTAAAATCTCACCAAGGCTTGCCTGTTAGTCTTAGTCAATAACAAATGCCTTGCTAGAAAATGAGTAAGAAGTAGAAATCACCACATTCCTTACTGGCTATGTGCCAAAAAGGTGATTTAAACATTAAATTTATGCACAGATGATAGAGACTCAGACAAACAGTTTATTCCTGTAGGCATCCCATACTAGCGCTAGAAGTGCTAGTTTGAAAGCAAACCAGTGGGAGATCCCAAGTCAGAATTACATTTTGATAGGAAAATTAAGATAAAAGCAATAATACAGAAACACTGCCTTAAACTGGCAGAGTCAGGATATCACCTGACACTCTTCCTGGCAGGGTGGTGGTAGCAGTCTGATTAAATGATGGCTGCAGTCCTGTTTGAGTGATGAGTGATTCTGTCAAAACAGTGATCCTGTAGTAAAGTCTGGTCCTTTTCTGGAGATCCAGTGGTGATTATAGAGCTCTTCTCCTCTGGGAATCCAGTGAGTAATGATGTTACAAACCTCTGATTATATCCAGGTAGGAATGCTTGGTTCCTCCCCATGGGTGGGGAGGTGTAATTACACCAATGAGATGGTGTAATTTTTTGAGTCACTGCAGTGAGGCTGGATGGCCCATTAGAAGAAGATAACTAACCTGGAGTGAGTTATCAGAGATGTGTCATGGAAGAGATAAAGAACACTGCCCCCCACCTGATTTTGACAGCTTATGAAGATAGTGGTAGAATACATATTTTTTGTTACATCTTATCTTGTAACCTAAGACAGCCAAATTCAAGAGAACTTGAGTCCTTTAAGCCATGATCACAGAAATGTTTTGACCTCTGCTAAGACAGTCGTCTTTGTATTGTCCTTAAACAATTCACACTTACAAGTCAAAACATTATTGAGACAACATGATGCAACATCAACATGTAAATGTATAATGTATCACAATTTGCCCAGGATGAATCAGGACTAAATTTGGCCCACTCTAGAAGTGTAGGTGCCATCGTGCTAGGTTTGACTAATGCCTTGGCAGCTGCAAAACTCTTTTCATTCTGGATTTGACTTGTTTGTTTTTCTAGACGTCCTGGTCCAGCTGGTGCTCAGCAGGAGGTAAGTGGTGAGCACAGGTGGCAAGGCTAGATAGGGAGGTGGGAAGGCTAGATAGGGCAAGAGTCTTCCTCCTGCAAGAGCTAGCTGTTATTTCTGCTCAAGTCCTGGCAGGAACCAATTATCCACTGAGTTCTAGGTGGGAAAAAATCATCTTTCTCTTTAATTACAATATAGCTTATCCCCAAGTATTTCCAAGCAAACAAAGAATATACTTACCAATATACACTGCATTTATGAATGAGTTTATACTTCCATCTCTACAGAATTAAATAGAAAATATCTCAAATATTTGAGACACTAATTGTGGGATCTCCCTGCTACTTTGCTAAAGCTTGTCTACAACAAAAAAATTAGGGCTTATGTGGAAAATATTAGAAATTATTTCAGTAATCGATGAAGTCATGAAATTAAAAGTAACATAAATAAACATGTTTTGTTCATGTGAAAAGTACTCTGCTATATCCGCTCTGGCAGCCAGCACTTCATTTTATAATTCTGATATTCTTTGACGAGCATTGGAAATAGTTACTGGCTTAAAAGAGTAGAAATTATAAGTTGAAATTAAAACTGGAAAAGCAAATTTAAGCATCTCATGCTGTTTTGAAGGACTATTAGGAAAATAATAGGAGTGAGATGAGCAAGGAAAAAGGTGGAGAGAATGACAAAGATTGTCAAAAATACTGACATATTACATCTGTGCTAGTCCAGTGATCCTGAAGGAGAACTCCTCAGCATGTAAGAAAAGATGACCAGTGAAAATATTTGTGATAGAATCTACAAAGTCATGAACAGCAGGGAGAAAGTGTTTAACAACACCTGTTCCTTGTCTGTTCTAGTACAGAAATGAGAGCACATCACATTTAAATAACCAGGTGGCTTGCTTAAAGCAAATGAAAAGAGACCCTTCTTACCACTGATAGTCAGATCTTAGGAGCATTTCACTGCAGAATATATTTAGTGGTACAAATGTACGTGATTTCAAAAAACAACTGGACAAGTTCACAGAATAAATTCCCTCACAGGCTATTAAATTCAGATATTATCTTTGCTTTAAAACAAGCAAACAAACAGCTTGAAACCTATATTTCTGGCAGCTAGGAATCAATTTTACACACTTGTTTTGTTCCTATATTCTTCCCTAAACCTCTGGTCTTAGCTGATGTTGAAGTCAGTTTATGCCACTAGATGGGTCTTGGTCTAACCTGATAATAATGCTTCTTAAGATCAGGACATCATGAGAATATTAAATCACATTTTTACAGACATGAAGAGCCCAAAGGACCTTAAAGGGAGTGACTTTCACTTATCAGAACAAATGTGTGTGCCCTGCAAGAATTATAGAATAAGGGGGAAAAAAACCCCGAACCAACCAAATGAACAAATAAAAAAAAAACTAACAAAATCCAGCTAAACAAAACAAATATACCAAACCAACCTGGTCAAGAAAAAAAAATGTTTGGCAAGGGTAGAGAGAAGATCAGTTCCAAGGATGGTAAACCCTTTTTCAGCAGTAGGCATGGCTGGAACCCTAGATTTTTCTTCAGTTTTTCTGGTGTCTCCTGCCAACCCTCTCCAATGCATTGTGATCACACAGACATTGTAATCCCAGCCTCCGCAGAAGACTTAAAGGAGGTGTTACCTTCCTCAAAACTACATGGCAAGGATAGAGGAGAGTAAACCCCCCAAAAAGTGGAGATAGAATGGCAGTAACTGTTATACTGGGCAAAGAAGACCACAGCTGTCACTGTTATTGTCTCTGTCATGGACACCACTATCCTTTTGCAAGGTCATTGCTGGAGGATTTATTCATTCCATGACACAAGCAGCTCAGAATTCAGTCAAATCTTTGGCCCAAGATACTACATGCACAGAAAATGTAAATTATTTGATGAATGGTTCTATACATTAACAGAAAGTCCAGTTCTGTAGTCTCAGCCAGTGTGGCTGCTTGAAAATGCCCTAAGTAGTGCCCAGGGTAATCATTGATTTCAAATAAAGGATGAGGGAAGGTATGTAGGCTCATCTATTCCCTATCCCAATATTGGCTCCCTCACTGGGCAGAGGTTCTCTCACTGTAGAAGGATATGTGGCCCGTGGGGATCCCAAGGGACACTGTCCCCCAGAATAAAGAAGACATCAAGGGGAAGTAATGGCAGGTTCACCCAGTCTGGCTTCTGCCCAGTATCCCTGAACACAATACATGAACCAGAATGCTCCTGCTCTGGCCACCGCAGGCAGCAGAGAGCTGCCGAAATACCCAAATCTTTCTCAGGTTTGGATGTGAGGAACAAGGCTTGAGGGAGAAGTTCCTGTCCTTGCTGTGCTGTGGGAACCATGGGCACCAGGGACCCAGCCTTGCCGCCAGGGAGGGGTGAGGTTGAACAGCAGGAGCCATCAGAATTGCTTGGATGGATTGCCAGAGTGCTTTGACCCTGTGCCTGGGCTGCACTGATAAAATATGGGTGTTCTGTATTTGCATGTAGGAATTGTGTATATAATATATAACTAAAAATTATAATTAATATTCATTTAAAATGTATTACTAATATTAAGATGCCCAAACAATAAAAAAGTACAAACCCTAGCTATGTAACTATTTCTCATCTTGCTTCTGTGCTACTGTTTTTAGGTGCATGATATATCAGATCATTTGCAACCACCCGGAAACCCTAGAAGACATCC
>VZTN01025361.1:178866-215207 GCA_013400515.1 Erpornis zantholeuca | reverse complement strand
AAAGCAAAAATCATCCTGGCATCCAAAGATTCCCAAACTCCAAGTTTCAGCTTGGGAGTGACAGCAAGGAAAGAAAAGCTTTAAAGACCTCAGAATCTCAGGATCTCTTCCTAATGTTTTCCTTAGGAAAGTGCTTTCAGTCAGGAAAGTCTTCATCCAACAGGATGAACACAGCTCGTGCTGCAGAATTTGGGAATGGGCTCTGTGGAATGAGCCTCCCCTCCTTTTATAGTCCTCGTGCTGAGCACCTCCAAGGCCACAACTTCCAACCTGCATGGGTGGGAGGAGGTGTATTTTTTGATAGCAAAGAGCAAGTGTGGGCCAAGGACCCATTTTTAAGGAGTAAGGGGGTGAGTAATTGAGGAGGTGCCAGGCCTGAGGTGCTGCAGGAGAACATCCAGATGGTGAAGGTGGACTGAGGGAAACGGGAACAGTGGGAACACTGGGAACACTGGGAACAGTGGGAACAGTAGGAACAGGGACCTCTCTAGAGGGAAGCTGAAGGAATCTTGAGGCTGAGCCTTTTATGCAAAACCCTTCAGTTCCTTTATCTGAGATGGGATCCTCTCTTGCTAAAATTGAGAGGAATTTGGGGAAAGTGAAGCTCACCTCCCTCCAAGGCTGCCAGAGCCAATGTTTGCTTTCCGAGTATTTTCCCCTTGAACAATGTCAGGGTCCCAGCAGCTGTGACACCCCTGTGATCCTGCTCCTCCTCCTCCTCCTCTTCCTCCTCCTCTTCCCTCTCCTCCTCCCCTGTGATGGGAATGGTGCTTGTTCCCCTCCAGCACTTGGGCACTGTCTGTGCAGCGTGGATGGATCTGCCAGCCAGCGTGTGCCAAGGAGTTCCCTGTTCTTTGCCTTCCCCTGGTGCTGGGCCAATATTTAATGGTTCTGATTGGCAAACAGTTTCCTGCTTGGTGATCATTCAAAGAAAAAAAAAAAAAAAAGGCTTTTAACTTTTTTTTTTTCCCCCACCTTCACTCCTCTCCCTGGGGAGAAATATGTCCTGTGAAAATGTGAACCTTCATTCCTTAGAATGGTTTAGGTCAGAAAAGACCTTTAAAGTTCATCTAATCCAGCTTGTCTGCCGTGAGCAGGGACATCTTCCAATAGATCAGGTTGCTCAAAACTCCATGTAACTTCACCTTGGCTATTTCCAGGGGTGGGACATCCACCACCTCTTTGGACAAATGAGGTCCTCATCATAAAAAATTACTTCCTTATGTCTGGATCCACATATTTTTAGTTTAAAACTATTACCCCTATTTTAGCTCAACAGACCCCACTGAGAATTGTGTCCCCAGCTTGCTTCCAAGCCCCCAAAGAGCAGCATAAGGTGGGGGACATCACCTGAACTCTTGGGTTTTGGCTTTCAGGGATCTGCTGGTGAGCAAGTTTAGCAGAGCCCAGCTGGGCTGAGGGACTGGAATATCCTCTGCTGGGATCTGGGACAGGTTGGGCTGCACTGCTCCTCCTGCATGTGGATCTCGGGGCCAGCAGGCAATGCCATTTGTGTTGGCATAAGCCAGCAGTGATGCCTCCACGTGCTTCTGCAAATCCTGGGAGCTCTGACTCACCAGTCCTGCTGGATTTCACTCCTGCTGTTCAGAAAGCAGTTGTGCCTGCAAGGCTGCCAAAGCCTAAAGAAACTCTTTATCCCAGGAGCCACCAGCTACTTAAAAACTGAGCAGGCTCATTTGGTATTAATCTTTCCTGGGATTCTTCTTTTTCATCCCAAGTGGTGCAGTGTGAGCTTTCATTCAAGCCCTTCTAGTTTATCTTCACGGAACTGTTTATGGGTGACCCTCCCCAAGGGGGAATGGCACAGCTCTGCTCCCACACCTGGGAAAAGTGTCTGCCTTTGATGCCTTAAATGGCTCCCTAGAAACAGAGAGCAGACAGGAATAAAGGAATCAAGGAGGGATTGATTGGAAAGGCCTTCAGAGGTACACTCTGGCCTCCAGAGGCTCCTGCCTCAGTGCATCCCAANTAAGTTAAAACCTAAGGCATTGCCTTGATGGATTCAAGGAGGAAAGCAGAGTGTGCTGAGAGCAGCTGGGTGGTGATCTTCATGCTGCAATCAAAACCCAAATTCACCTTACTTCAGTCAAAGGCTGGGCTTCCAAATCTCTTCACGAATTCCTCACCTCCTTTTTCCCTTGGACAGCACCTTCCAATCCCCATAATGCCAAATATGGAACAGGAACCAGGGAAAACTGAGCTAGGAAGGGCCCCCAGTGTAAAAGGCTGGGTTGTGCTGCTCCAAATACCAGAAACACTAGGTTGTTCCCAGTTTTATTTCCAGTTTCTTAGTTCCTGGGGCTTATTTAGTTTATTTGATTGGGTTTTTTCCCTTTCAATCCAGAGTCAGTGTAGTGTCAACTGTTGTGCAAATCCTAGCTGACAGATGTGGGTTCCCTCCAGCCAAGGAGGGAATTGAAACCCTTTCTCACACTCCAGCCCCAAAAAGGCACTAGGTCAGTGCTTCACGCCAAGGACTCTGTTTCAAAAAAGGAAAGATTTAGGGTGTCAGGAACAGGGACAAGAGATCTCAGTGTTATGGTATAGATGTGGTAAAAGGGATTTTAAGAGCAAAATAAACCATTATATTCATCCCACTCCATCACCATAGTCCATCTTCCCACATATCTGGGATATTTGTCTGACCTGGGGTTAATAATTTTGTCATTCAGGGAAAGATTCAGCAAAAATATGTCACTGTCTGGGCAGAAGAACACACGAGAGCAGGTTTCATGTGTTGGACAGCTGAGATATTTATGCAGTCATTCATTTACCTTCCTCTTCCCACAATCTGAGAACCCTCTGCTCAGCTCCAACTCCTTCTGCCTACAGTTCTGAAAGCACCCCTGAATTTAGCATTGCAGAGTTCTGAGGAGATAAGCAGGATTGTCCTTAGGTGTAGAGATAAGGGAGCAGGAGCACTAAGGAGTGACTAAGGGATTTGCCCAAAGTCACATAAAAAAGCCCTGTCACAGCAGGAAAACAAATCTTAGGTCACATCATCCTCAGGCCTCTGGATTATCAAAATCAAACCACTCAGCCAAGTGTTTTTGCATGTCAGGATGGGTTTGGTGCTGGGACAAGTGCTCCAGAGAGGTTCTGTGCAAGATACTCAGGGGATATTTGGTTATCTCAGATTTCGGTCTGGGCTTCTTAGGAAACACTTCCCAGAAGGCATCAGTGACTTGGAGACCTCTGCTTTAGGGGACACCCCTAAAGGCTCTCTTTAAGCCTCAGCAGCTTTTCACTGATATTCAATCCCTTCAGAAGGGAGAGGCAATTCTGGGGAAGCACCAGACCTCCAAATCTCTGGGCCCTGCAGGGAAACTCAGGAGCCGGCAGGAATTAAAGCTTTGGTGACCCCGTGCTGCGCTGAGAAGAAGGTGATTAAAACGCTCTGAAGCCAACAACCCCGTGAGATATATTAGTCCCTATTAACCTCCTCCTGCCAGAGGACTTTCCAGAAGCTCTCCTCGAGCCCTAAGGAGCTGCTGCTGTCTCTCGCCACCAGAACCACCCAGAGAGGAATGAGGCGACCCGACAAATACACGCCACTTCCCCGCTATCTTCGCTAAATCTCCTGCATTTTTATATGGCACCTTAATAACCCCTCATTTCCATTACAAGTGCATGCTTTCCTTGTGCTTATCTCCATCTCCATGCACTCCTTCTCCATTCCTGCAGCCACACCGCCTCCGGCTACAGCGCGGGGAGCTCTGCGGAGCTCGGCAGGGTCAGCTCCGCTCGGGAAAGGCAGGACAGTGCCATGGCA
Source organism: Erpornis zantholeuca (assembly GCA_013400515.1). NCBI lineage: Eukaryota > Metazoa > Chordata > Aves > Passeriformes > Timaliidae > Erpornis > Erpornis zantholeuca. Next base: position 211,414 of record VZTN01025361.1, on the reverse strand, counting down.
GGGGAGGTGGCAGGACGTGACTCAGGCCGTGGCACGGCTCCATCTGCGTCAATATTGAACCCGGTGCCTTAAGTTAGGGGAGTCAGATGTAAACCCGGTGCCCTAATTCCGTGCAGTCATTAAGAGATCGGGCCGCGACTTTCTCAAGAGACAAAACTCCTCACCTCAGTGCCCCGGGGCCAGATCTCAGCTCCTTTGCCCTGCCTGCCTACATTCCCCAGGTAGTTACGATCAGATACAACGCGATTTGCTTCCTGTTGTGTGCTCTTAAGTGGTGGCTGCATTTCAAAAGCAGGGGAGTGATTGCGTCCTATGCAGGCTGTAAAAGGCACCGAGCGCTTTCTGGGAAGGGAAGAGTTGGGTGTAATTGGTGCTTCTTAAGGCAAATCCCTTCAGTACACTCCTGGTTTTCAACAAGGGCTAGAAACAGTGGAGGGTTTGGGTGATGGACCTGAGATTTAGGATGGGGTGTTTACAGCCAAAGCTGTCTGCCTGGAACTGCTTGTTCGGCTGTGGCCAAGTCTTGGCAAACGCAGGAATTCTCTAGGATGTGCTGCCTGAAGCTCCCTGGGGTTTGGTGAGTTCTGCACTTGGACAGAATCATTGAATCATAGAAACCTTAAGGTTGGAAAAGACCAACGAAGTCACTGAGCCCAAACACGAACCAGGTCCCCTGGTCACCCATGTTCCTAAGTGTCATATCCTTTTAAATCCCTCCAGGTGCCTCCACCACTGCCCTGGGCAGCTGTGCCAGTGCCTGACCACCCTTTCAGTGAAGAAATTTTCTGTAATACCCAACCCAAATATCCAAATTTCCCTTATATTCAATCCGTGGCCCAGCCTGAGGCTGTTCCCTCTCCTCCTGCCAGCAGGGAATTGTGTCTGTCCCTGTTCCCTGCCAGCACAGCCTGACCCCCCCCGGCTGCCCCCTCCTGTCAGGAGTTGTGCAGAGCCACAAGGTCCCCCCTGAGCCTCCTGTGCTCCAGGCTGAGCTCCTTTCCCAGCTCCCTCAGGAATTCTCCAGCCCCTTCCCCTCTCAGTTCCCTTCCCTGGACATGCTCCAGCCCCTCCATGTCCTTCTTGTGGTGAGGGGAATGCACAGGGAAACACCTCTGTGCTGTGCTCCTCCTGAATCCAAGCTGGAATCCACAAGCTGTGTACTCCCAAGCCAAGGCCACCCCTCTCATACCCACGCAGGAGAAGTTTTTCTCCACAAACACCACAGCTGTAGACACTTTCTTCTTGGTCCAAGCTTGGCGAGGCACAGGGGGTCTCGAGGAGGTTTGCAAACATCAGTTCAGCACCTACAGCACCTTCCCAATAAACCAAAGGCCTGGATCTGATCTCTCCTGAGCAGAGGAAAGGGTGATGCCCGAGCAATGAGAGCTCCCTGACCAAGGAATGTGCTTTTAGTCATAGAGAAAAGCACAACATCCTTTTCTGGATGGATGGACTACGTGGTGGGTCAGCAATTAGCTGGATGGTGATGCTCTAAGAGATGCAGTGGTGTTCCTTGGGGGGCGGTGTGGGACTGGCACTGTGTGTTGGTGACAGGGACAGTGGCATCCAGGGCACCCTCAGCAAGTTTGCTGATGGCACCAGGCTGAGCAGTGCAGTAACACGCTGGAGGGAAGGGATGGATCCAGACGGAGCTGGGCAGGCTGGAGATGTGGCTCTGTGTAAACCTCAGCAAGGCCAAGTGTGAGGTCCTGCATGTGGGTCAGTCCAATCCCAAACACAGACTCGGTGGAGAACGAGGGTGAAAGCAGAAAGATTTGGGAACACTGGAGCTACATTATGTTTAAGGACCTTCCAATCCACCCATTCTATGGTTTTATGGAAAGGTTGCAAGATTAGTTGGGCCACACTGGGAGGGTGTGGGAGGTGGGTCAGCTTTCCTCTGGCCGGACACTGCACCTCCCACCTCCCTGCCAGACCATAATGGCATTCACCCCACTCACCACCTCATCTCACTGGCTTTTCTGAGAGGCCTTTTATTTTTAAAAAATGTCCTCATACGAAGCTCTCCACCCCCAAAATTTGGTTTCTGGATCCCACCTGGACTTAGGCAAGCGCAAGATGCGAAGTCTCCAGTCCTGTTAGAACGGGACAGTGAAAGCTGAGCTCTCCCAGTCAAGAACTGCATGGTCATCACTTGCAGGACGCTGGGATCCTCCAGGCTGGGCAGATGCTGAACAAGGTTTTTACAAAATCACACTGGGGACCTGAGGCTTCCTGCATTTTCCCTTTTTTTTTGTTGTTCCTGTAGCCCTTGGTGACTTACTAACCTCCCCGAGTGCCCTGACAAACATGTTCCAGGACATTGCTCATCCCTTCAGCTTGTAAGTTCATGCACGTTGTTGGATTTGCATATTGTTGTATTTGGTAGCCTTCCCAAAGCTAAGCTCAAGTTCTTGCTTAAGCCTTGAATCCAGCTGGGACTGCTCCGCAGTCTTGATTGCTCCCCGAAAACATGTTGACTTTTTGGCTTGGTCCATTAAACTCTCTTCACATTAGTAAAGCCTGGAAGCATCTGGAAGGTAAAGATTATGCCAAAACGCCCAGGGAAAGCTCAGATCAGCAAAATATGGTGCAGGGAAGGTTTGAGTGGTTTCTGAGTAGTCAGCTGGTACAAAGCTCAGTAGGAGTTGGTGGAGTTTCATCAGCTGAAAATGTGACCTTGTGCCTTTATGGATCCATTCATATTTCAATGTCTCAGTGGAATCATCTGGAAAGTGTCAGAAACAACACAGTTTCAAAGGTAACTGGTCTGTAAGCAGCAGCTGAGTGGGGAACAGTACAGGAGGTTAAGGGAGGCCAGTTATCAGAATTATTGTGCCTGCTTAGAATTGCCCCAAGTGTTTGAGAACAGCCCTGTTCTTGGTAAAAATCCCATTTTACTGCCACCAAAAAGCAGTGTTTTCTGAGGTGTGGTGTCGAACTGCAGGGTCATTCCTTGTGAGTGAAGAAACCAAAACTGCATGGGAGAAGGGAAGTAAAAACTGATATCTTGGGGTATTCCCCACTTGCAAAGCAATTTGAAAAGTCTGGTTTTCATTTTGGCACAGTGTGGAAAAAGCACTGGTATCCAGGAAAGCCTTCCCTGCTCCCCTTCCCTGCCCAGCTCTCCCTGGGATGGAAGCTCTCCACAAAGACTAAAACTCTTCAGTCCTTAACCATGACATCTTTGGCTGATGTCAACCACCAGCCTGAGGCAATGGGCAGAAAAGGAGAGCTCATTTCCAGTCCCCTTGGCAGGGACCTTAATTAGGCAAATGTTGCCTTTCCCGGTCTTAAAATTCAAACCAAAACACTGTTGATGGGGAAAAGGGGATTTTACCTTAGGATTTATTTCAGGATCTATGGGTGCAGCACTTGGTCCAGGTGGAATGCTCTGAAATGCGGACACACCCCAAAATATACACAATTATAGGCCTTGCAAAATTAACATATTTATCAAAGATTCCCCAGGGAGAGGCTGGAGTGAAGCCCTCGTTGTGAGGAACCTTCCCCCTGGCTGGGCCTGGCTGAGGTTCCCAAATGTGTTCTGGAGAGGCCCTTGGTGTCTGGGGCTCCCAGGATGTTTGCTCTCCTGGTTTAACGGTGCCGTGGGGCTGAGCTGAGTTCTCAGCCTTGGGGAGGTACAAGTGTGGGGCTAAAAGCACTGAGAGTGCATCAAACTATATAAAAGAGTGTGTGAGAGGGGTGTAAAAGAAAAAGGCAAAAAATCATTCTGGCATCACAAGTGAGGAAAACCTGGGGCAGGTGCAAGGTGCACTTTGGACATTGTCACTGAGTGAGAGGCACAGCCTTGGGGATAAAGGGATGAAGGGTGGGGGCAGTGTTTGGTTTCCATCCTGAGGATTGAGGATGTGACCATCCTGGCATTTTCCTACCTTCCAGCCACCAGCACCTCTCCCTGTCAAGGAAGAAGAAAGAGCTTCACCCGGTGCTGGTCCCACCACCAAGCATGAGGCTGTTGTTAAGTGTAGACCTGCATTTTCCATTTTTTGGGAACATACCCTAATTCTGTGTATTTGAAGTGAAGCCCACAGCTCAGGGTCTGGCTGTGAGGTGCATTGACTGCACAGAACCACATAGAATATTCCCCATGCCCCCTGAAACTCAGCTTTCTGTGCTGCCACGGCCCTGTCCAAAGACCTGAGGATGACCCCGGTCAGAACTTCTTGGCTGACCTCAGCGGCCTTGAATCAAGCCCGGTCCTGTCTGCACAGGAGCTCATTTCCTACCGAAAGAAAACACCTTTGGAGCAGGTTCAAGCCAGACCACAGGGAAGAGGAGGATTTCCTGGCCTTCTGCCATGACCTCCAGAGAAGATATTCACAAGACTGATCAAATCCATCCTTCGCTGGCCTTTACTCACTGATTTTTCTCTTCCACAGCCACCAGGGAGTCGGCCTTTGTGCACGCCATCGCCTCCGCCGGGGTGGCTTTCGCCGTGACCAGATCCTGCGCTGAGGGCTCGACCCACATCTGCGGGTGTGACATGCGCCACAAGGGCTCTCCTGGGGAGGGCTGGAAGTGGGGGGGCTGCAGCGAGGACGTGGAGTTCGGCAGCACGGTGTCCCGGGAATTCGCCGATGCCCGGGAGAACAGGCCCGACGCTCGCTCGGCCATGAACAGGCACAACAACGAAGCTGGAAGGACCGTAAGGACGTTTTAGTTTCACCTTTCTTGTTGTTGTTTTCTTACCTGCCATAACGGACGGTGGGAGGGAATTAAGGGGGCTAAAAAAGACCTAAATCTGGGCAGATTTACGTCACAAAATGATAAACGCCTGTCCTGTGGTAGTTCTAGATCGATCCGTGAAAATTCTGCCTGATCTGTGGAAGCTCCACGTAAATTCACCCACACGGATTTAAATGTCTGCCTTGGAGTCAGCTGTCCAGAGGTCTTTTATAGAGAATGGAGCAAGGCAGGTTTAGGATGGGATTTCATCCCATCTCATGAGGATATCTGCCCCCAGAATTTGTGGACACCCTATTCCTGGAAGTGTTGGACAGGGCTCGGAGCAGCCAGCTCTAGTAGAAAGTATCCCTGCCCATACCAGGTTGGTTGGAGCTGAACGATTTTTAAGGTCCCTTGCAACCCAGGTCATTCTGTGATTCCATGATTACAGTTACTAATGCAGTTAATAATGTCCTAATTGTGCCTGTTCCCTTTCACTGGCTGTGAGGCACCTGAAGTTTGAGTGCAGTTGTCCATTCCCCTTCTCTGCAGCCTTGAGGGAGGAGAAGAGCGGGAGAGCTTTTCCCACAACCCATCTTCTCAACCCTGTTCTATTTATCAGGAAATATTTAAAGAAAATTAGAGGCAATATGACTCTGGTACCTCCTGATTAAACTTGGACCATGCCCTGAAGCTGTTTTTACTTAAAACAATCCCGGAACAAAATGTGTCGGGGAAAAGAAAGCACAAAATCTGCCTTATACACAATGAATCTTTTCCCTAGGTAGAATAATCCCAAAAGGGGGACATTCCTCTTTTTTTTTTTCATCTCAAGAACAGCTCACAAATGCCAAAAGAATGCAATTTGTGGGAAACAATTTGTGGAACTGAACCACAAAGCCCTTTCTGACAGAGATTATGCCACAGCTTCTCTGAGATAGCAGAGAACAGATTAATGTGGTCTTGTCCCCTCAGCTGAAGGCCTTGCACATATCCAGGAGGACATCTGTGCAGTGAGCTGTAGCAAAGCCACCATGCTGTCCTCAGGCAGCCTGGGGCTTCTTGAGAGCTCCTCAAGTGGATTCCATGAAACCCTGGTGGAGTTACCCCACTTCACACCACAGCAGTCAGAATACAACTTTTGAAAGGGAAATACCACCAGAAACCAAAATTGTCTGCAATGGAGATGACCACAAGCAATAATGTGGTTTCCTCCAGCTCTTAAATAGTCCCAGGTACTCCCAGGGATGGGACAGTGCTGGTGGCAGTTACTGGGATGTGTAGTGGGACAGAGAGGGCTGTGGAGAAGCTGTGCAGAGCGGAAAGGAGAGATTTCCTTTAAAGTGAGAATCCATGGGAAAAAGATGATCTTTGAGCAAACATCCCTGTGATCACAGGCCTGCAGATATCTTTTTATTCTGTCTTGCTCCTTGACGCTGAGTTCTTCTAGGACATTTTACAGGTGTCAGAGATTAGGGAGCAGATGCCACACCATTACCTGAAGCACCACTGGTTTAGAAAGCACTGATGTTTTCCATTCCCACCCCTCCAGCACCCATGGGGCAGCTCTTCCAGGTCTCCATCCCTGAGTGTTCCCAGCTAAACCAGGGCCACGGGCAATGTTTCACTTCAGTTCCCATAGGAACTCCAACCCTACCACTCCGCCAGGAGTTTTGATTAAGTTCAGCGTGATTATACGAAGCAAACCTTTTGTGGTTCTCTCTCATGGCTAATTACAACCTGCTTTGCGGCGGGTGATACTCCGTAAATAACACAGGAAAGCACCTGGTGAACACCAGGGTGCTGATTCATGGCAAATCTCCTGGGCTCAGGCTGGCACTCGCCTGTTCACGTACCCAGAAATTTGCTGATCGCTCCGAAAATGCAGATTATCAAGTTGCATAAGGGTTGTCTCCCACCTAGGAGTACTGGAGGGCAACACCTCTAGAAATATTTAAACTCATTTTATAAGAGGTAAAAACAAGTTGCAAACTTCTGGGATCAATAAGCGAATTATCCCAGAAAATTATCCTTTTGTGTTGAAGCCTGAGCATTTCAAATCAAAAGTTGAGCTCTTATTTTTTTTCCCTTTGAAATGATTTTAAAAAAATCATAACCCTAGCTTAAAAATAGAAATAAATTCCTTTTCACTTTCTGAATGTAGCCACAGCAAGGCTTGAACCTTGTTTGCTTAAGTAAACAAGAAACATATGTCAAGGATGGAGTTATGTTCTAGATATTTAGGACATTTCGTATTCCTTTAATTTCCAGTGGAAAAGCTACATGTTTCATTTATGAAGGCATTGTTTGAGTAGCTTTGTGTGTTCTTGGCTTCTCTGCCCAGGTGTGTTTGAATTCTGCTCCTGGGTGACAACACTGCAATATTGAACATTAATAAGACAGACATTATTAAGCTCAGAAATCTCCTTGGTGAAAGCTTTTGGTAGGTCCTAAATTTGGTTTGGGAATCAGAACCAGTCATTGAAAACAGTAAAGTGTAGAAGTTTTATGTGTCTTAGACCCATCAGTGAGCAGGGCATTGACTGGGGGATGAGGAGGATTTGGTTCACAAGAGCAGAAATACACCCATGAGAACATTCCTAATTCTTTGGAACAGCACGGCTAAGTATCAGAACGTTGTATTTTAACAATAACTTAACGTGTTCCTTCTCCTTTGCCCTTCCTCTCTTTGGCAGTCCATCATCGAGCTCATGCACCTCAAGTGCAAGTGCCACGGGCTCTCGGGCAGCTGCGAGGTGAAGACCTGCTGGTGGTCCCAGCCAGACTTCAGAGTCATCGGCGACTACCTCAAGGACAAGTACGACAGCGCGTCGGAAATGGTGGTGGAGAAACACCGCGAGTCCCGCGGCTGGGTCGAGACCCTCCGGCCCAAATACAACTTCTTCAAGGCCCCGACCGAGAAGGACCTGGTTTACTACGAGAACTCACCCAACTTTTGTGAGCCCAACCCTGAGACGGGCTCCTTCGGCACCCGCGACAGGATCTGCAACGTCACCTCCCACGGCATCGACGGCTGCGACCTCCTGTGCTGCGGCCGCGGGCACAACACGAGGACTGAGAAACGGAAAGAGAAGTGCCACTGTATCTTCCACTGGTGCTGCTACGTCCGCTGCCAGGAGTGCATACGAGTCTACGACGTCCACACGTGCAAATAAAAGCAGGCAAAACCCTTCGCCGGGCTCCGAGCGGAGAAATGGATTTCGAGCCTACTTCCTCTGAGGTTGCGGACGTGAGAGAAGTCTACTTTTTTGATATTAAAAGAATTAAAAACTGGACAAAAAAAAATAAAAGTAATAATAAAAAGGCTAAAACTGGTTGGATAGAATAGGTCTAATGACTTCTGGGCTATCCCGAGGTACATCTGGGGGTCACACAAGTTCTGCCCCAACTCCGATGCCTCCGGCAGGAGAGAGACTTTTCCCAGCAGCCCACAACACCGAGCTGGAAAGAAGAGCATTAGCAAAAGCATGGATTTGCTCTGCTCTCACCCACCTGAAGTGACTCATGTGACTAAGTGTCCTTTGAAAGACTTGCATCTTCCTAAGCATCTCCTTTTCCCTCAGCCAGGCAGAGGCTGTGTTGGACAGCAGCACTGAGCTTTCTGAGAGATCTGTCTGCAAACCCAAATGGCCAGGCTGTGTCATATGAGCAATAGCAGCAAAAGAAATAAAAGCAGTAAATTAAGCATTTTTTTTTACTAAAGAACATGACTACTTCTTAGCTTTCGCCTTGGAACCAGAGAAGTCTACAAGTATCTAATAGATCTGGAGAGTGGGCAAGCTCTTGGTGTGAACTTTTTAGCGTAGTAGCTCCTGCCAGATTTGATATAGGATTCCGTGACATCTGTAGAAGGGGAAGGAGGGAGAAGAAGAAGGAGAGAAAGAGAGAAAACTGCTGATGACCTCCTGCTAATGGCCTGTTGGCACACAGGTGAAGTGCACAGCACAGAAAAGTTCAGTGTCTTGTGTGTGAAGTGAAGAGGACTCAGTTGTGTGCATTGAGAAGGAGACAGTCCCACAAATGGGAATGCTGCTCCAGTTCTCCAGCTCGGGGCATGACTCAGTGAGTGAGTCTTCCTTGGAAATGTGCAGTGCAGTGAGTCTCCTGGGGCTGGACACTCATTCCTGAGCACGGGACATCCATCTCAGCACCCCAGGGAGAGGATGGAAAGGGAAAGTGCTCACCCTTCCCACCTCGTTGGAGAATTCCATCACCAACAGTGGAAAGTGCACTTAGTCCATCCACTCTCTGCACCTGATGCAGGCTTCCCGGGCACTTGGCAACATCCTGAACCCACGGGTCTGTCAGGAACGTGGGTCTGAAGGACTCCTTGTCACCCATTAATTTAGGTGAGGGTGAACCAAACCACCGTCACCACCACACCCCACAAGCTGGAGCAGTCTCAGACTCAAGCCAAACTTGGTTCCACGCCTAATTCCTACAGCCATTCCCACCTATAAAAGTGGCACAGATTAAAATGGACAAAACCCAGAGTCTGAACCAGCCCAGAGTTTGGGCAAGTTTTGGGCACAGAGCCACATCCCAGCTTTGGGGTGCTGGCCCATCTCTGCTGCTCACCCCTGGCTCCCCATCTTTGCATGTTGCTCTGCTTCCAACTCCAGATCAGCATCACAGCTTACAGAAACAGATCTCACCTCCTCCATGGGCATCAGGACTTCCTCCAGGGCATGAACTCAGCCCATCACCTCGGTATTTACAGCACTCTAGCCCTGCTTGAATTATTCCTGGTCAATACTGGGATAAATGAGGGGGAAATCAAGCATGGAGTCACAGCCTGTTTTAGCCTCAGATGCACCTGCCCTGTGTCCTCTTTGCCTTACCCCTGCTTTTGGGTTCCTGTCCTGGAAAAAGAAAATGGATTGGTGTTTAGTCTGTTTTTTCATCACAGGAAGGGAAAACAGGGCATGAGTTAATTCCCTTTTCATGGCCATGTAATCATGGCTGTTGGCTGGTTCGCTCCTGGAAATGTGTGTAGAGAAATCAGAGTGCTCCTCTCTGCGTGTCAGCCTTTTCCCAGGAACCAAAGGAGGGAGTATGCAGAAGAAGAAGGGAACAAACAGAGCTTAATCCCATCAGAGAGAAAACAGGAGGAAATGATGCCTCCGAGGGCTGACTCTGAGTCACGGCGTCTCCTGGGACTACTCCTAGGCTGGTGCAGTTTATGCATCACCCATTCGTCTCAGGGCTGTGCCCAAGGGCATGAGCAAGATTTGCTTATTGATGGAGGCACTTCTATCAGTGCTTTGCAAGGAAAAAAAAAAAGCTGCAGTGAAATGAGAGCAGAAGAGAGAGAAGGAGAAAGGAGGAGATCAAGAGAAGCAAAGAAAAACACAGAGAGAAAACTAATCTGTGGTATCTGCCTGTGTAAACACTGCACCCCATCAATGGCCACACACCAACTGGTAGAAGGCAATAGATCACTGAATAATTAAATAAATATCAATTAATGGATGCATGACTGATTTTCATAATGCAGTCTTGGAGAAAAGGAACACCTTATCATGGGAAATAGAGAAGGAAGCCACTGCAGGAGGAGATTGCACCTGTAACCAACATTCAAACACAATCTGTCAAGACAGCAAACTCTGCAGAAAACCTCTATGGGGTGGAAGACATTGATGAATTGGAGAGGATGGGATAAGGGAAGATACATCTGATTTACTTAATATGGTGTGGTGCAAGCAGCCACAGTGAGAGATGCCAGACACCTCCTACCAGGAACTTCTATCAATAAGTGGTGACCCAACAGTGAAAATTCAAATCATTGCAGGCTGAGGTCCCTCCAATCTATTGACTTCAGTGGGGTCACACCCACAACTGATTTTACCCTAAGATTTTTGAGAAAAGTGGTTTCAAACTCCTTCTTTTGTACCACACCGGTGAAGAAATGGGTTGAAGGATCTGGCTTCCCTTGCTTGGGAGCTGGAATCTGACCCCAGCCCATCCACAGCATGTTCACATCCACCATTTCTTCTTTTGCACCAGAACAAGCCCAGCATCACCAGCAGGAGAAGCTTTTTGGGAAGCAGGGGGAAAAATACAGAAACTGGGCATTTGCTGAGCAATTGCCTCTAGAGGTGAACAGATTTTGACTGCAACAGTGGGATTGGTTTCATCTGGTCTGAGCTATTTATCTAATTTTCTGCTGGGGTCAGTAGCAAGACACAAACCCAGAAGGTGATTCATTATACTTTGGATGGTACCTAAGTTGTGTTTGGTAAAGTGCCCTCTGGGTATATCTCTGACTTCAGCTGCTGAGCTCAGAGCAGATGATGAGCTCTTCCTAGGTCCAGACTGGTGATGTGAAGTCCACCATGAGTCAAGGAGGTGAAGCTGCAACCTGATCCTCAGCTGAGATGGGCTGGAAGTTGTGCTCCTTCACTCCAAGCTGGGCTCAGGCTTGAACCAGCTCAGTTGTTGAGGACTTCACCCCCCCTCCTCCCAATTTAAGGGGTTTTTGACAAAGCCTGTGGGTGCTTGTTTGGGTTTGTTATGTAATTAATCATCTCCGTGATGACACAATGTAAGGGCTTGAGCAGCTGCTACTAAAGTCCATGAAAAATGCCTGCGTGAATTCTGTTCCTCACCCCAAGAGCACCCGAGGGTTCCAGTCCTGGGTCTGACTCTGCCCAGCCCTGAGGGGGGAAAAGAGCCTGTGAGGGGTCTGGGAGCTGGGCCTGTGTCTGACCCCATGGTTTTGGAGAAGGGGCTTGGGCTCCCTGCTACACAGGAATTTGGGAAGTGTCTGTGGAAAGCTGAGATCCCACTCCACTGCCTACACCACATGTCTCGAGTCAGGGCACACTGGTGTGAAAGATTGAGACAAGGGTGAGTCTGGTGCCAACCTTCCCTGCCAAGAGATGGTCTAAATACCACCCAGAGCTGCCTTCTGCCTCAGGTTCTCCCCTCCTGTGAAAACCACAGGGCCTTCCTTATGGAAGGGACTTGGGCTTTCACTCAATAATATAAATATCTGGTGATATATGAGGTGCCCTGCCATGTCCTATTGGGGTCCAGATGTTGTTACAACAGCCTAAGCCCCACACAAATCTTAAACCCAGGCAGTCAGAGACTGCTGGGTGTCCAAAATGACCTGAGATATCTTTGTGTGGGCAGTTGAATTGGGCACTTCTCTGGAAATGGTTCTCTGTCAAACCTTCTCCCCCACCTCGGTGTAATGCTCCAGTCCACAGTCAAAAGAAAAACATCACTGATTTCCCACAAATGGGAGCTGGCCAAGTTCACCTCCCTGATCCCTGGTGTCCTTCCCTTCAGTGCCCACTGGTGAGGTTTGTCCTCAGGCAGATGGTTTGTACCAGGGGTGTGTCAAAGGGACAAGATATCACCCAACGAGGTAACAGATGTAAAAAATAAAGATGAAAAAGGACCATAATTCCATCCTCTCACATGCTGCTATCCAACCTCTCCCTTTAGCTGAACAGATGGGTCAGACAGGCCCCATCAGTTCCACACCCAACCTATTAAAGACAGCGGAGTTACCTTCGAGGGGTGAATTTGGCCTCATCTCTTTTCTTTCTATGAAAGAAATGGAAAGTTTAGGAGTTTGGTTGTTTGTTTTTTGTTGGTGTGGTTTTTTTTTTTTCCTTGGTTTGGTTTAGTTTTAGAATTTGGGGGCTTCTCTTTCTCTGAGAAAATGAAAATACAGGGAGGGAAGTGCACGACATTTTCTGTTGCTTGACCCTGGTGTATGTCTCGGCTGAGCGTCGTGCCCAGCACTGACAGTCTTCTCCAAAGCATTTTGAAGTCTCCAGAATTGCTTCCACTCCTTATGGGAAGCTTCATGTGCAGAACTAAAGCAGTCAGGATATAATTTTTGGAGGGGATTGCAAAGACAGCCACACCACAAAATGCAGCATGGCACAGAAATCCCTGAGCCAGCACCGACCACGTCAGCCCTGCAGTGCTGTTGTCATAGTTGAGCACTGCAGCATTTCTGTCTTAACAAACCTCAGAAAATAATTTCTTCTGCCTCTCCATCTCAAATATTTTTGGTGTTTTCAGTGCATTTGGATATATTGCCACAGAGATATCCACAGATTATGCCACATTTGTCGTGTGTGTTCACATTCTCGTCATGCCCCCATCCTTAAATTCATACCCAGGAGAAACACTCTGAGCTTTGGGTCACTTTTTTTCTAGCTTCAAAAATTGGTTTCAGTGGTGAAAATCTGGTGTTTGATGTTGTTGGGGATATTCAGGGTTGCAGCACGAGCGCTCTGCAGGAGCTGGGAGTTGTGAATCCAGTCCTAGGATCTGCACTATAGAAATTACTCCAGACTTCCCTTGATGCTTTAATGAAATCCATTTGGGAAGATGAAAACAGGGCCGTGAAAGGCACCAAATCCAACTGCCCTGCAGATATCAGCCATTGCACCTGGTTCCATGGGCTGCCCACAGGGAAACAACTCCTGGCTCTTCCAGAGTCCTGCTCCAGGGCTGCTGGGAAGGGATCACCCTGCTGGATGTTTGCTGGGATCTGCCACTCCTGAGCTCAAGCAGCTGCTGGGATGAGAAGCTGTAAGAGAGTGTTGGATGATGAGAGAGAAGCTGGGCTGGGCAGGACAGATCTCATCTCTTCTTCATATCTATAGTTTCCTGTTTTCTACCTCCTTCCAAGCTAAATCCTTGTTTTTTTGGTAGTGACTTCTCCTTATGGGAGTACCTCTTTTTTCAGATTCCCCCCTCTCTCAGTGGAAGCAGCCGTGGGATGTGGCTGAATTGTTTTATTCATGGCTTAACCCTTCCATCCTCGTGTCTCCTGCCCTCCCTTGTGTTCTCCAGCAAAGTTCTTGATCTGCAGTTCCTCTCCCCGTGGCTCAGGTCTCCATTAAGAGCTGTGGGGTGAGGATTGCTCAGTGTGATGGGAAGTGGAGGCTCCTCTGGCCTCCATTTCAAGGAAGGGATGTTTAGTCCTCATTCCTGCCCCTTCCAGTGTTTTCAGGGGCTTGGGCAAGTCACCTGCTCCCACTTTGCTGTGGTTTCCAGAGGAGTCTTTGGTGCATCTCCACCTCAGAGGAGGAGATTTTTCTCAAGGAGGAGGCCAGGAGTTGATTCCCAGGCAGTGGTACCTAGAGGGGGATTTGGAATACCAAGTGAGATGCTTAAAGGCAGCTATCTACATGTGAGCTAGGTGCTTAAATTCCCATACAAGCCAAATTATGGGCTCCATTTGCCTAAACTTAGCGTTTAGGGCTGAACTAAATTATTGAAATGGGTGTCTAGAGCCATCTGGGATGCTCCAGGGTACCCCACTGGCTCCTAAAAGCTACTCTGGAGGAATGTGGGCTTCTCTTAAATCTCAGGGCATATCTGAGAGATCCATGCAGATGCCTCTCCATCAGAGATGGGTGTTTAGATGTCTGACTCCCATGCAGACAGAGGCTCGTGGACACCCACAAGTGTGTGTCCTCATCCATGAGCAGGATCCCACTCCAGATTCCAAACTCTCTTTAGCTTCCCCAAGATGGAAAACTGTGCATGGTCTCAATTCTCCTCTCACTTAACCTGCCATAAATCAGGTACAGGTGTCTCAAGGGGAGCAGAAGGTGAACCTATTCTGTTAAAATAATTATTTGAATCCACTTTGCTGCCTGGTTTGTCATGGCTTTGACCCCAAGGGAGCATCTCTGCTCTTTCTGTCGAGGAGCACATAGTGGAAGTGGACAGGTCCAACCAAGTCATCCACGGGCAAAATCCTCCTCTTGGGTGAACACCATCCAGAGGGAGAAAGTCCTGAGGTCCAACAGCCAAAAGAGTCTTTTCCAAAATGGTCTCCTCCTCTGTCTCTGTAGACCTTTCCTTACACATGTTCTGCACACCAAGGGAGGTCTTGGACAGCCCTGCACGGAAGCTGGGAAAGTGTGAGGAGCTGCTTTCCCCATTTCCCTTTCTTTTCCAAGCTTCTTATTATTTATTAGTATTTATTTATTTCTCTCCATTCATTCCACTCCACCAAAAATCCTGAAGGCAGGTCTGCCACAGACCCGGGCTGAGCCAGCAGCTAAGTGTCACCCACGGTGTCGAGGGATGGCACCATGGTGCCAGAGCTCCTTCCCAACACTTCCCACCTGCTGCTGCCACCTGGAAAGCACAGGAGGCCTCCAAAATCTCCAAAAAACTCCAAAACCTTCAGTGCACATAAAATTCTCCTCAGTCTCTGGTGTAATCCTGGCTGAGCTGACAGCAGCTCAGCCTTCACCTCCTCATCCCAACGGGGACCCCCTCGACCGATCCCTCATCGCTTTCTGTCACTGCCAGGACCCAACCTGCCCCAACAGGACCTGCCCTAGCTTTGGACTCTCTGACAAGCCCACCAGCATCGTGGAAGACACAAAACACAAACCCCTAGCACCCCAGGGGATTCCCCCAGGTTACAAAGCATGCTTGTCCTGCAGTGGAGGACAAGTACCTTCTTGTGGGTGGGTTTTTTTCACCACTGCTTTCCCTTCCCACAGACTTTCTGCCTGATTTGCCTTCCTCAAAGCTCCATCAGTGTCTGCAACCCCTGCCCTCACCCCTCTGTACAGATTGCATGTATGACACAACCTGGAATTCCAAAGCTGTTGTACAAAGTAGAGTCGTCACCCTTTTTTTTTTTTAATTGTTTTATTTTCCCCTCCCCCCCTCTCAGTATTTTGTTAAGTCTGATGATTTTTTTATGATTATTTATTTTATGAATAAATGTATATATTAGTAAGAGTATATATTTGCAGAAATAACTCATCGGGACAGTGTTGTTGCTCTGCTGTTGTGCTTGTGACCTCATTGGCTTTTACCCTATTTTCTACTGACAGCACATTAGCAATGTCTTGTAACTGTTTTTTGTTACCAGTTAAGTTTGATAGATGTGTTAACTTTATAATGAAAATTAAAGGAAAAAAAAAAAGCATTAATTTTAACCTGCGTTTGGGTGATTTTTTTCCCCACTCTTCCTTAGTTTTGTCTGAATGATATTTCATATCCTGGGATGAAATTGAACCGGGGAGAAATAGGGGACAAATATGCTCTCCTCTTGTAGGACAGGAGTTGTGTGCTTTGGAGGAAGAGATGCCACCTGTGTTGTCACCCTTTAACCCCTGCTCAGCTGCTGTGGGAGGTGACAACCCAAACACGAGTGAAACAACTCCACTTGAACTGTCACCAGTCCATTCCTCAGCTGAGCACCACCAGGACCCAGTTTCTTCCTCCAGAGCAATAAAATCCCAACCTGGCAAAGGGATGGCAATGTGTCTGGAAGGCCCTGAGAAATTCTGTGTTGGTTTTGCCCATTCCAGTCATTCCTTCCTGTGGGAGTCAAGGGAGGCCAGGAAACCTCTCCTTCTCCCCTCGAGGTTGTGTTTATCCCCAGAGCACCCCAGGATGGCTTGGATGTTGATCTGAGCCCTTGGGAAGGTTTGCCCTCAATCCTGGATGAACTGCAAACACCCAAGAAGTGAGAAAAGCTTTTTGCTTTTGCATCGCAGAGAATTTAGTTGTAGGTTTAGATTTTGTTCTGTGTATTATATAGACACAAGATGGATGCTTCAAGGTGTGGTTTCTCTTTCTTCTTCTTCTTCTTTCTCCTCTTTTTCTTCCTTTCTTCTCTGATACAGTTCCTGTAGTGTAGTAGTTAGTAGAAAAAAATTAGCAGGGAAAAGACATATCTATAAAATGAAAGTTTACTAGTGTTGGAAACAAAATAAAATACATATTATTTCTTAAATAGTTGTTAGTAAGAGATAAAAGGTAGCTGCTGATTAGCAGCCATTACCTTTCTGCCCTGGTGCTGCCTCTGCCTCCGAGGTCTTGATAAGAAAAATAAACAACTCCTGAAACAGCACAGAAGATGTCTCTCCTCATTCTTTCCAACATGAAGAACTGAAGGAAGAGAATCTCCAGGGCAGAGGACAGGGACAGGAGCCAAGGGCTCCAACCCCTGCGGGGGCTCAGGCCCCCAACCCTTCCTGTGTTAGTGAATCAAGGGTTAAAAAATCATTAGCACCTTCATTTGGGACCCTGTCAGACAGTCCTGAAACCTCCAAGGCTGCAATCATGATGGGAAAGGGAATAGGAGGCAGGGATACACTGCTGACAGGCAAAAGAGGGAAAACCCTGTTCCTTTCATTGGAAAAGGCCATTTTCCGTGGTTGGCCTTCCATTGAACCTTCCACAGGCTGTGTGCAGAGAAATCTGCTCCTAAAAGGGACCCTGCAACATCCTTCCCCATTTTTCTGTCCTGGTGAGGAAAGCCCTTGTCTTGGGGTGACTTTATGATCCCACATTGCCTACTCTGTGCCCAGAAAATGAATCTTGTGCCTTTCTCTGCCTTTAAACTGAGACAGAGAGGGGAGAGAAGGAAAGAAAAAACAGCCAAAGGAACTTTTTCAAGCAGTTCTGTGCTTTTCTCTAAATTTATCTCAGACCAAACCCCTCATGTGATGGGTTCATCGATCCAGAAAGCAGCACAGCTTCTCCTTGGAATGGTTGGTTTGGCTGGATGGGGTGGAGAGGGGATGGGGGGGACAGGGCAGCATTTCCAGGGCATCTCTGTGCCTCTTCACCTCCCACCCCACTCCAGCAGAAATGGATCAGACCCCACAGGAATTCCTGGGGCCTTCTCTTCGGGAGAGTTCCAAGCCACCCAACTTTATCCCTCATGGACCAAGAACCTCCTCTAAGGCCAAAATTGATAACTTCTTCATAACTGATAGAAGAATTTAAGCACATCCAGAGATTTATCCCAGTTATTTAAAACACAGACTTGAGCAGGTATCAATCACTTTCCAGAGAAACCTCTTTTCCTACAAAAGCTCTGAAGGAACACATTTAAAGATGAAAAACAGCACCTTGTCTCCAGGAAGGGAGGTGGGCAGCGCCCTGGGACACCCCAGGAATAAAAACCTCCTCCAAAATATCTCCTCCCAAACCCACCCCCCATGCCTGGCTTTGAGCGACACAGGTCAAACACCACAGAGAGCTTTCAGCATTCCGAGCTCAGCATATTTTCCAGAAATAAATGATAAACATTCTTATTAAAGAGCACTTGAGATAAGCCTATTTGTTAAGCTGTGTTGCCTGCTTCGCCAGGTTTGAGCAAGAGCCTTTTTTCCTTTTTTTTTTTAACCTAAATAGGGAAAACTAAGGAGTGAGTGGGCATCTCAGTTACTCTCAGCTTACACATGCTATTAACCCCTCCAGATCCTCTTAGGAGGACAAGAAAATAAGGTGTTGATAAATTATTGCTGCCTCATGACCTGGACTTTTTGTTATTAGGGAAACTCCTGAAGCCTCCCTTTTTTTTTGTAAAACAGTTATTTCCCCCTCCAAGGGGAGGCAGCACAAATTATGGCCACATTTAGCCACGGCAATGGCCTTTGCTTGTGACAACCCAGGTCACAGAAGTCACCTAAAAGTGTTCCATGACCAAGTGGGAGATATTTGTCACACAGACCTAAGAGTCAAACCACATTCCCAGGCATAATTTAAGGACTGATGTGCTGCAGAGAGGTACCCAGGTACCTGACAGTCAGAAGAGTTGAGAGCTCCCTGTTCCTTTGAGAAACAGTGCACTGAACTTGGGTTTGGTTTACAGCAAAAAAAGTCATAGCATGGTTTGGGGTTGGGAGGGACCTTAGAGATCACCTCATTCCAACCCCGTGTCGTGGGCAGGGACACCTCCCATTCTCCCAGTTTGCTCCAAGCCCCATCCACCCTGGCCTTGGACACTTCTAGGGATCCAGGGGCAGCCACAGATCCTCTGGAAAACCTCTGCCAGGGCTTCTCTACCCTCACAGGAGAGAATTTCTTCTGTATCTACCCAGAATTTCCCCTCCTTGAGTCTGAAGCCATTTCCCATTCTCCTATCACTTCGGCTCCTGATGAAGAGTCCTTCTCCAGCTGTCATGCAGCTGCTTCACGTCCTGGAAGGTGCTGTGAGGTCTCCACACAATCTTCTCCTGTCCAGGCTGAAGAGCCCCAAATTTCTTAGCATTTCACCTCAGCACTGACTGAGCTACTCCTAAGTAAATCATGGCCAAGTTCACACTCCTGGTATCACTTCATGCCCTCTCCTGACTGCTTTCCATGCACAGACTTCCCAGTCCCCCACAACCAGTGCCTCAACCCAGTCTGGGACTGGTCAAGGGATTCATTTCACCATAAGGGCTGAGTGCTGCCTTGTATCCCTTTGGACATCTGAATGTTGTCACTGTGGTGCATAGAATGAAGAGAAAAAAATTCAGTTTTCTAAAATTCAGAAGGCTTTTTTATTCAAAAAATGGAATTTTTATTCCATTCTTTTTTATAAGGTCTTTCACTGTCAGTTACTTGATTGGCTAAATCACAAAACACTTTTTACTGCCACTGGATGAGCTGGAGCATATTTTGAAAACACACACAAGAAAGAAACAAACTAAAGTGAAAAACAGCCCTTTTGAGAACAAGGGATGCTTGCAAAACTTCTATTAATCTTTTCTGGAGAACATGAAATGCTTACAAATCTGTTCTCTTTAGAAAGGAAGATGTTTTTCCTTGGGAAGATTTTCAGGCCTGCTGCTGGATTTCTCCAAGATCCACCAAATGTCAGCCCCACAGAATGTCACAAGGACCCCCGGGGAGATCCATGCCCTTCTGGACTGGCAGAGGGATGCCCAGAGGAATTACACTGAGATACCACAGATGGTCCTGGACACCTGTGCTCAGTCAAGCACGTGGAAAATCCAATCCCCAGCAGCTGTAACAAGAGCTCAGAGCCTTCGAGCACATGCAGGCAGCACTTTGCATATTGCCACCCAAATGAAGATGTCTTAATCTGCAAGTTGGATCCCGCTTGAGCAATCAGTCCAATCCAACATCCTTTGAAGCTGCGAAATCCAGCTGAAAGCAGCTCCTGACCAGCAGCTCACCCGGCCAGAAAGAAACACACCGTGACCCAATAAAACCTGAAAGCTTTGCCATCTCATTGCTACCCTGCCTGGCTTTGGAATTTGCTTACTGATGTCTTTTATTTGCAGGTGTGGAAGGGTTTTTTTCCCCCCATCGTGCAGTCATTTGGAGGCACATAGCCAGATTTGCATTCCACAGGGCTACAATCCGGTCTGGGATTTGCCTGCGAGTGCCAACAGGTGAAGTGTTAACTAATGAACTTGGTGGTGGTGTTAAGGCGAGGTCAGCTCAGTTTCTCTTCAGGTTGGTTTCATGCAAGGATAGCAAGGTTAAATCACTTTAACAGCGATTTAAAGCAGATCTGTGGTCTGGATCTGACCCTTTGAATCCTTGTGCTGTTCTCCCTGGTTCGGGAACATCCCAACATCCCTAAATTTCATCCACTCCTTTGTCAGAGAGGAGGCACAGCAAGGCTGCGTTGACTACATCTCACCAAGCACTTGAGCTCTCAGAAATACATTTGTTTTATAATTTTTTTTCCTGGAACGTGTGAGATGATTCTCAACTCTGTGTGTGGGAAAGAGTGGTGGTAGTGAAGAAGTGCCAGCTTTGCTACAGCGAGAGTTTCCTTCACGCAGGAATCCAGGGAGAGCCTTGAACCTGTTTGTTCTGTCCTAATCAATGCATGTTTGTGCAGGAAGTGTCTTTCATCCTGGGAATGTCAAGGTTTTTATGGCAGCATATGGAAATCCAGGCACAAGGCTCCCCTCCCTATGGGACAGAGACTGGAAGCCAATGCCCTGACTGAGTCTCCAGCCATCTCCCAAGGACTGATAACTCCAGCCTGGTCTTGAGCAACCCTGCTGGAATTCTGGTTTCAACAAACTGCTGCTTTCCAGAGGACGAATGCTTCCTCTGGAATTTCTGTCCCTCAAGCTGCTCCTTCTCAAGCAACACACCCAAATTCCAGGGGCTACCAAAAACAAAGAAGCAGCTTGGGTCCTGCTCACCTTCTAGACCCAAGTTCACAGAAGGGACCACACGGGAGACTTTGGTTAATCAGGATGAAGATGGGGGAGTTTTTTGACAAAAAATGTCACTGTGAGCGAAGAATGTGGTGAGACACAGCCACTTCAAACACCTACAGATGGTTTAATCTTCCACATTGCTCTGCCAGGACTTTGCAGGGGATTTCTCTCTGGCGTGCTTTCCGCAGCGTCCCTTGGGACAGCGCCGTGTCTCGGTGAAGTGGAGAGGGCAGGACAAGTAAATAGTCCTGAAGTGGGCAAGGGAAGGACTTTGGCTGACATGAACAGCTAAATCAATAAGGAAACTCGTTCCTGGTTCAGCCATGGAGTGGGAACACCACCCTCCAAGCACTGCAGCCACACAGGAGGAGTTTGGCACAGGGAGGGCTGGCAAGGAGCTAACCTTTAGGCTTGTTAATGAATGATAATTGAGTGGTCTTCAAGAGCTCTGAATAAGTTCCCCAGCTCCCAGCTGCTGTTTCAGGCTGGCAGGGGTTGCTCGACACACCTTGCCTTAGCAGCAGAAGTTGTTGCTGCTGAGGAGAGAAAGGTTACACATTAAAAGGCAGCAGACACTCCAAACATGGAATAAAATGTGACCGAAAGACTGGCGGTGCAACTTGGATGGATTAGTTTTCCTCCCCTTTAATTAGGATGTTTTGATAGCTGGGGAGCACAATGAGATCCAGGTGTCACTGGTGTTATCACAGCCTCGATCACAATGATAATCCTTGTCTCGTGGTGGTGCCTCTGGGCTCATCACTCCTGAGGACCATCCCCTCGTGCTGGGTGATGCCCAAACACAGCATGGGCTGGTGGGCCCTGTCCTAAAAAAATTCTGGGCCCAGTGATCTGATTTTGGCTATCTCTATTATTATTTATCAGCATCAGTGATGCTCATAAATGAAACCAGCTCCCAACCATTGCCGTGGGCTGCCTGAGCCAGGTCCTCTGTAAAAACAACTGTACCCAAGGAGGTCACACAGCTCCACGTGTCAAGAAGACATCTTGCATGTCATCTAAATGCAGAAAAACATCAGATTTTTAACAGCACAACGAGTGGTTAACTGGAGAAAGGCAGGTCCACCTTTCAGCATCAGTTATGAAACGCATAATGTCAAGGAAATTACTTTTTTTCACTTGTGGCTTGCAATTAGTACAAGCCAATAAAAAACTTAACGTTCTGCTAGCTCATCAAGCATGTGGTTAGAGCTGGCTGGCATGAAGAAGGTGGGAACTGCTCTGTAAGCACAGGTTGGATGGTGCAAGCTGGCATAATCCGCCAAAGAAATCCTTGGGGCAGCTGGGCTTTGGGACACAGCAGTGCTGAGAGGTGAGTATGGATCAAATACCCACCACTTCTCATCATATTAAACCCAGGAGACATCCACCGTAATTAGGGTGAGAACAGCAGAAAAGAGGTTTTCTGCTCCTGGGGTTTGATGGTAGAGATCTCCTACAGCCACGGGGAGCTGTAGGTATTTAATTTTACCTGAATTCAAGAAGCAACTGGACGGTGTTCACCAAAGAAAAGACACGTGAGGAGTTTTTATGCTGAAAGACATGAGTCTTCCATGGGCAATCCCAGCTGGGGCTTGCTGGGAGTTGAGTGGAAATATCACCCTGGGTTTGTCCTCTTCTCCTGCTCTTCCCCAGTTGCATTTGGCCAGGGTCAGAGACAGGAGATGGGGCCAACACAACCTCATCCAGCCCAGCTGATCCTAAATTCATCTGATGTCCATGAAACAAATCTGCGAGAAACTGATATTCCTTCAGCACTTCAGGGTGCAAGGACTTTCAGAAAAAGGTGTTTTATTCTCTCAGTCTGACTGAAAAAAATGAAGGCAGTGGTCATTTCACCTGACTTTGAAAAGATTAAAAGCTTGGCAAATCTTTGCAGCCAAGGAGAGAGCGGGACATGTCCAGCAAGTGATTTGCATGACCAACCTTGGGTGTCTGTTTTAAGAGATGAATCTCCCCCTCGGGGTGACTCTCCTCTCCCTTGACCACAAAACAAGCCTGGGCTGACTAACTTGGACCTGGGCATCTCACTTTTAGAGGTGTAAATTAGGGCTGATGAAACCTTCCCAGAACTGCATGCCTCACCTCAGATTTGCAGGGTTCTCGATTGTGAGGTGGAACGTGGAAAAAGTGTCCAAAAAAAGGTATAAAATGTTAAAGAAAATGTACATGTCTTTCGTGGTTTGTATGGGTTAAATAAATTTTGGTATCAAAATTTCCTTTGAACTTGTCAGCTCCTGGCCCAGAAATAGCTCTCCCTGAGAAGTCTACGATGCCTCCATAAGAAAGAAAACCTCTTGATAATCACAGGCCCTGAGGAGTGAAGGCCACTTCTAACTAGGGAGAAACTTGCAGCTGAAGACACCAAAACAAATTCCATTTTTGACCAAAAAGTGGCCTCGATGTCTGCCCAGACCATGAAATAATAAATCCTTAATAGGATTAATCTGAACAGACTCTACTCAGCTGCTGAAGAAGCACAAAAGGCCTGAGTTGAGTCAGCTGGATTTCGACTCTGTGGCTGCAAGGAAGATTCAACCCTTGAAGAGCTCAAACCCAGCCCTCACTTTTCCAAGTCCTTCCCAGTGTTCCAGTGGTGGGGAATGGGCTCCCCTTCCAGATCCAAAGCCATCAGAGCTGTTGTCTTTCACTAGCACAAGGATTTCTCTTGGATTCGGGAGCTGGCTGTAAATCCAAATTTGGGGTGATTTTGAAGAGTCAATTTAAGGGGCTGTAATTCCCTAAGTGCCATAAATTCAGCTCGGACTGTGGTTTTTAAAGGAAAATGTGGATTTTCCATGGGAAAAGAGAGGAAATTTGGGACATTTCATTCCTGACCTGCTGCAGACTGACCACCACGCAGAATTAAAAGATCTTTCCCATTGGGAAATGAAGTCAGGCACGATTTGTGAGGACAGAGGAAGTTGCACTTATTTCAGGTCCATGACCTCTTAGTCTCAGAAATGTCTAATTCCATATGTAAATCCCCATTTTGTTTGGAATACTCCAAATTGTCAAGCTGACACGATGTTCTTTAACTATAAACTTCTCAAAACAAATAGAAAGCAAAAGTCACCCCAGACTTTGGATAGTTTGAATCTTGGATATCTGAGAGATGAAAACTTGGGGATCAGCAGTTTGGAGAAACAGTGGAGATTGGAACCCAGACTTCTGTAGGTGTGTTCTCCATGCTCTAAACTCATGGCTGGATGTTCTTTGGCTGCTCCACTCCATCTTGGACACTCTTCATTTCGAAACCCCTCCATTAAAGACCATCTCTTCCATAAATCTCCTCTGACCTCCCAAGTGACCTCATTAGCACGAGGTTTTCAACTGTGTGCCCCCATGGGCAAAAAAAGCTCCAGAGACAATTTATCCCATCCTTCTCAACCTGTGGAGATGCCTCAAAACCCACCCCTGAAGCAGAGCATCCACTGAGATGATGAAAAACCGATTCCAAGCATCTTGCTTAACAAAGGCAAGAGTGCCAATCCGTAAATAAGCTTTTTTCGTACAACTTGTCTTCCAGTTTTGTCCTCTTCATTCACCAGGGCAGCATGGAGAGACATCTGGTGGCTGAATGATTTTCTGCAAGCAAATTGTGGGAAATGTGTGTCCGGGGATGTGTTTCTGGAAGGGGAGATGTCTCCAGAAGAACATGTCCTTCACGCCGAGTTCGTGTCAAGCACCGTCACGTGCTGCCACATCTCCCATTTCAACAGCAAACCTCCCCTCTGTTCTTTGGGGCAAAAAACGTGCCAAAATGTGTCTGTTGAGGCAATGGAAATGTTGGATTTCACTGTGAACTGCTGGCAGCCTGTATCTCTCATCTCAGTCCTCTCTCATTTCAGCTCAGTGGACATCCAAAGGATGGTGATCGATCCCATCCTGGTTTCTCCTTTTCTAAACAAAATACTGGGGAAAAGAAAGGAGGTTTTTCTCCCACCAGGCTTCAAAAGAAACTCTTCTTCTGCACTTGGCGGCAGAGGTCCAGGTGGGGCAGGGATTTGGCTGACCCCTGCAGTCCTCCAAGACAAAATCTGGCTGAAGAGAAGACCTGCAGCATTAAAACCAGGATCTGGGATTTAATCCTACAGAGGGACTGCCAATAATTCCTCCAAATGCGCCACTCTCATGACATGAAACCTTCTCAAGAACTTCAGGTGTTAGAGCTGAGGCATTGTTCCCTCTGCTCCATCCAGACACAACTTTTCTGGTTGCAAATCCCTCCAGACGCTAAACCCAAAGAGTCACCAGCACAGGGATTTGATCTGGAATTGTCCACTCCCAGGATGAAATAAAAGGGAGGAAAAAAGGACCCCAATGAGCTTCATTCTGCACTGTTGTCCCACATTGCATTGTTTTCCTGTTGTTTCTGGCCCCCTAAGGACTGAAATGCAGCATTCCCATTATCCCTATTTTTTTCTGGGATTTGTTGAGGCACCTGGATCTCCAATGGCTGTTGCAGGCTGTGAAGTGCCCATCACCAAAAGTGCTTCCAGAGTGACAGAGAATCTTTGCTCCTCTGTGTTGGACAAGGTTTTCAGATCAACGTTTCCATCAGGTTCAGGAGGCCAAAAGTGGCAGCACAGCGATGGACAGAGCTGCTCACGAGATCAGTGTTGGTCATCAACCATCCACCAGCGACAACAGTCCTCCATGCTTTTCCACCACTCTTTCTTTTGATAACAAATCATGGTCAGGGACACTTTCCACTAACCCAGGTTGCTCCAAGCCCTGTCCAGCCTGGTCTGGAGCACTTCCAGGGATGGGCAGCCACAGGTTCAGCTGTGTGACCACAGCACACAGCTCGTGTTCTTTAACACATCTCTAGCCACACCTTCTCTGTGGTGCAGCAGAGGCTGCTGATCTTCGTTTTACAAGTGAGGAGCACAAGCACAAAGGAACCAAAATATTGATTTCACCTGGGTTTGGTTCCCTAAAATCGAGGTGCTGAGTCTCTTGCTGCCCTTGGGAGAAGCAGATGGAGATGTCTCGTTCTGCAAAAGCTGCTGAAGTGAGGCTGATGTGCCTCACCAGGAGTCAGAGTCTTGCTCTACCCCCAGCGTGGATGGGATAAATCACTTTCCAGACAACCAGACTTCTCTAATTAATTGCAGAAGGTGAAAGATGACATTGAATTAGACATTAATTTTTTGATAAATAATGTGAGATGGGTCCCACAGCAAATAACTCCCCCAATGTTGCATTTGCATCACAGGGATTGAATCACCCCATCCCAAGGGCCAACCCACCCCTTGTAAGATGCTTTTTGCCTATATTTGATCCACATATTGGGCAGGGAATGGCTCTTGCAACACACGGGCCTTGCAGCCTGTGCTCTCCAGAGCCATCCATCCATACCCTTAGGAATTCTCTCACATGGAGCCAGCCTGTACCAAGGATTGCAGCAGGAAAAGGCCCCTGAGGTTCATTCTGAGCATAACTTGGTGAGATAAGGCTCAGCCTATGTCACAGCTGAGTGCCTGCAAACCCTTTACCACCACAGGGCACAATCTAATCTACCAACTTCGTTTGTCTGATCTCTCCTGGTTTTTACTAATCTAGATGAGAAGATCTTGTGTACCCAGAAGCACATTTCTCTGCTCTGCTCGTATCAGATGGCCCAATAAAAGATATTCCCCC
Organism: Erpornis zantholeuca; assembly: GCA_013400515.1. Taxonomy (NCBI): domain Eukaryota; kingdom Metazoa; phylum Chordata; class Aves; order Passeriformes; family Timaliidae; genus Erpornis; species Erpornis zantholeuca. The sequence goes on along the minus strand of VZTN01025361.1, from coordinate 185,105 downwards.
TCTCCACAAATTCTTGAGTGGCCTTTATCCATTTTAGGGTTGCTTTTCCCCTGCATTTATGGAGCATCTTTCACTACAAGATCAGGGGCTGGACCAATTTCCCCAACAATACTTGACCGGAGGGAACATCCTCGCTCTTCCCTCCCCCAAAAATTAATATTATTTATTTTCCATCAAACTGGGAGAACCCATGCAGGCATCTCTCTTCTGGGGCAGTTGATACAGAGGCTCTGTGGCTCAGAGATCCTTTCTGATGCTGCCTGAACATGTGTTATTTATTTTTTTCATTCTACACGGGCCATAAATGGTTAAAAAAACAGAATTAGCATCTCCACCAAGGACAGGATGGATATTTCTGTGGGCAGGTCAGTGCCAAGCAGTGGGGACCAGTTTCCCAGTGGAGCCAAAAGGCTTAAAAATGTTTTACACTCAGTGCAGAACACGCAGGTGGTGGGAGCTTAGCCACAAGAAAGACACTGCTTAGCAAGAGGCATCAGTGTGGGGAAACCCATGAGAAGGTGGCCACTTCTAAGAAACCCAGATACACCACGGAATTCAGGTGCAAACATTCTGTCCACAGGTGACCTGGTGGCATCTTAAACCTTTTAATTGGGGGCTGCAACAACTTTTGTCTGAGGTCTGCTCACCTTGAAAACACAACACGCTCCTGGTCTGAACTGGCACGGTGAGTCCCACCTCCCTCCTGAGAAGAGAGGTCACCTGAAGGAGCATTTGATTCATCACCACCATCACAATTCTAGATCAGGCTCTGAATTTTGGCTTCCTTTCTAATCAAAGAGGGGTAAAAATTTTTTACAAAGCAATTCTTCCACCCAAAGATACCTGGAAGGGCTGAGATCCTTCTGGAGGATCCTCTCTCCTCATTATCTGGAGAGAAAGACAAGGTGGGCAGCCTGAACTGGACCAGGTATTTTAGTAAAATACATCTTAAGGAGAAATACTCTATTTTTCCTACATGGTGCTGCAGATAAGAGCATGATCTGGGCGTGGTATTGATGTGGCCTTATCACATCTGAGCCTCTTTATATCAGATATCTCTGCACGTTACCATGTGCTGTTCTACACACAACGTGTTTCAGTTGCAAAGCAACAAGCGCTTTCCTCAACGGGGTAATTCATCTGGAATAAAATCTCTTTCCTCTGGAATAGTGACACCATAGAAAGCTAATTCCAAAATAGCTATTCTGGTCACATTTGCCATGAAGACAAGTCCTAAGGAGATGTAAAACTGGCACCACAGACCTCGGCAGCTTGTCCCCTGTTGAGAATTCCTCAAAGAATGTCTATTGTCCTGCTTGCCTCTGGCTGAGAGATGATAAAGCCAAGGAGCTGAGGGGAGCACAGAAAGGAAAAGCTCTGCTCTGTCGAGTATTCCACGTTGCATGGGAAATCTGGGCTCTTTTCTGGCAAATGTATTTTAATTACCTCCTTTTGTTTACAGGAGCGTTTCGTGTAGTGCTGCCCTTGCCAAGCAGCCCAACAACCTCTCCAGGCATTTCTCTGCCAAAATCATCTGATCTGTTTAAACATCGTGACATCTTAGAAATAATTCATGCTGGATCCATGCAATTTGTTTTCTGAGTTTTGAGTCCTTGTGGGGATGTTTCTCCAGACTGGTTCTGAGTGCTAAAAGATCCAGGGAAGAGGTTTTGTTTCTCTTCAGCTCTTTTATCTCATGGCTGAGAATGTAAATGCAAGGAAAAGTCCAGATACCAAAGATCTGCAGTTTAATCATAAAGTTCCATAAGCAAGAAAAAAATCAAGCAAAAAGTAGCAATAATTCAACAGGGCATGCAAAGTTATATACAAAAGTAAATGCAAATAATATTTGTTCATGCTGATGTGGGTAGAGGAACACCTTTAATAACTCTTGTCCAGTGAATACTGCACACAAACTCATGTGAGAATCTTGGAACGAAACTATTAAACTTTTTCTGAGGTTATACAAAATCTCTTTTTTACATTGCAAAGAAATCTGAAATATGCTGTCAGTGAAATCTCTGCTGACACCAGATCTTCCAATAATGATGATATTATGATTTGTACCCAAAGAAAAAAAAACATCTGGCAAATTATCTTTGCCAAATCATGACCCTTTAACAGAGTCTACCTCTGGACAGTCAGAGTCAGGTGCAAGGGAACACCCTGGAGTACAATGGATTCCAGAGAAATTCAGGAGCCATCCGAAACAAAAACCATGTTTGTCTGAATGAACACATGAATAATTTCTATCTGGGACTTGTTGGCTCATGGACTACCCACAAATGAAAAAGAAGGAGGCAGATTTGTCGGATTATTTCTGCTGTGCTGGGACTGCCAAGGGTTTATTACTTTCCTTGCCTCTCTATTCAGTTTTTCTGGGATGGTCTTTGTGCCTGGAGTAGCTCTGCTGGGTTTAGTAGGAACCTTGCATGAGTAAGGATCACCTGTGGCAAGGCAGCCCAAAAAAAGCTCTGATCCTCCAGCTATCTCCAGGCAGGGACCTTTCCTTTTTAAATTGTTAATAAAGGGACGTGCGCACCACCGGCAGCCACCACCCACCTATTTAACAAACTTAACTGTGAAATTGGATCCTTCCATTTAGCCTGGGTTTGTCTTTGATGCAGTTCCAGAGCTTAGGTTGCCTTATTTGCCTTTAATATCCAATCCAGGCATATAGCCAAGTTCAGGACACACTGTCTCCCGTATTACAATATCTTCAGCACGGGCTGTAGCAGGTCCATGAACATCCTACAGCTCGAGAAGAGCTCTCGTGGACCAACCAAAAGCCCCCTGAGCTGCAAATCTCAGGAGTCTCCAATACCAGACAGAAGAAGACAGAGAGACCACAAGAGACAGGCCATTTTGAGAAGGAATCCTGTGATGTTCCTTGTCTGATGTCCAAGTCTGTGATGAGCAAAGCTGAGTGTTACCAGCATGAGAAGTGTCCTTGAGAAGGTTTTGCTCCAACAAACACCATCAGTCACCTCTGCTTAGCCCTGTCCTGGTGTATGTCCTTTAGATGTCCAACAAAGGGTGCTGGGGAGTGGCTGTGGGGTCAGGAGTGGGAATGACAGCATGAAAGTCATGGGCAACCCAACTCCTGTGTATCCACAAGACATGGTATTCAATGAAGGAGAGCTGACATTCCTGAACAATGCCTGGAAATGGACAGAGAAGGATCCAGGGCAGCAGAGTAATGGTGGCGAGGTTTGACTAACGAGGAAAAGGCATGTAAGGCCATGAGCTAATGTCTGAGGGATCTCTAGGATAGGATTCCTTAGAACGAGATCTTCTTATCATCTGCCCTGAAAGATCCGAAGATGTTTTTACACTTGAAAAGGGCCAGGAGCAACATTACACAAAGGTGGTTCAAGTGTTTTTCTGGGACATTCCCGCATGACCTCAGATGGAAAGCACGATGATGTTCTCTCCTTCCTCAGAGCAGCCAGAAGAGGAAACATCCTGGGGTGGGGTGGGGAATAAACACCTTCCCCAGAGGAAGATAACCAACAGCTTCTTTGTGTCTGGCTCATCACCAGACATATCAGTGTCTTGGGCTGCAGTGTAATATCCACCTACACTGGGCTGACACACTGGTGAGATGCCTCAGCACCACTGATGGCTTAGGTATTAACTTTTATATTTTTCCAATTCTGCTCTGCCCAGTGTCACTCTGCAGTTCCCTGGAGCTCGTTCAGTGCTGTTCTCTCATGCTCACACACACACAACAAAGCCTCTCCAGCTCTCCAAGGACACCCACACCCTCCTAGGCCCAACAACTGCAAACCACAAGCTTGGGGACAGGGGGGCAAGCTTGGGCAAATTCCATCCTTGCCTGGCTTCTGCTTGGGGAATTGATGCTGAGATCCAAGTGGGAAGAACTCGGGAGCTGTCCTTGTCCATGTTGGGATGCACTGAGGCAGGAGCCTCTGGAGGCCAGAGTGTACCTCTGAAGGCCTTTCCAACCAATCCCTCCTTGATTCCTTTATTGCTGTCTGCTCTCTGTTTCTAGGTACACATTTAAGGCATCACCACCAGCCTCAGCGCACATCCTCCTTTCTTCTCCCACCTTCCTATAGGTGATTCAAGCAGGCAGGGGTGGACTTGTCCTCCTCTCAGCAAGTGCCAGGAGAACAAAAAAAAAGTCCTCTCCTCCCTCCCAAGCCCACATTATGCCAGGGACAGGGAGACAACTCTATCCCTGGGAGCACACACAAAGGAGACCCAACTCCAGCAAACACCGCGATAATGCAACGCCTCCCTCCTCCCAGCTGGCACAGGAGCCCCGGGTCCCCGTGCCTCTCCCGCCGTTTAAAACATCTCAGGCTTCCTGACTGGACTTGGCTGAGGTCTAAAAACACGAATAAGCTTCCCCTGTCTGCAAGCCAACTGGCGAGGCCAGCTTGGATGGGAAGCTCCGTTTGTTCCGGGGAAAGAGGCTGCTCCAGTCCCCCTCGTAGGGCAGCTGGTGGGGAGAGAAGGACAGGAGACACAATCCCTGCCTGCCCCAAAGACACGGAGGCGGCACCAAATCTGCCCTATTCACCGAGGTGACCTAGTTCTGTTGTCAATAGGTTAGAGCGGAGCAGAGTTGAGGGAGAATATCCTGATTAGAGGGATCTCCCACAATGGGACAGTGAGTGCCTTTTGTCCCTTAATTTTCACCCCCGTGCCCTGATCTGGGCTTTCTGTCAATGCTCTAACTCGGAGGGTTATGGCCTTGTCCGGTTTACATCCAGTTTAACTCTGCTGCCGTCAGCTTTACATCAGGAGAAGATCTGGAATTGTGCTTTGTCACCCCAACCCCGGTGCTGGATGTTGGGGGTGGAGAGGGTTTGTTTTGATAATTTAATTTTTTTTTTCTCCCTTTTCTTACTTCTGCTCTGTTCCTGAGAAGGCCTGGAAAAGGTGGCAGCCACTTTGTCTTCCAAGCAAAGGATTCCAACCCCCCTGGAAAGCTGGGGTGCATCCAGTTTCTCTGGAAGCTGTGGAACCAGCTGGGTGCAACATCCACGTTGTGTCCTACAGCCTTTTCCTCCCATCTCCGAGACAATGCAGCTCCTCAACGTGTTTAAAATTGGTGCATGCAGAGGAAAAACAGCCAAGAAAAGAGATGGATCCCACACGAAAAGCTACTTAGTCCTCAAATAAAAGAGGAGAGTGATTACATTGCTTGTCTGTGTCTTCCCTGATGGGTTGAGGATGGACAGACAGACAGGCAGACATTTCCTTACTGATCTTTGATGCTATTACATTATGCTAATTGAATACTTTTCTAAATTTAAAATGAATTGCCATTTAAAAACATGACACATTTTACAGCCAGCCCACTGAACAACACACTAATGATTTATTAACTGCTTCTAAATGTTAAAAATAGAAGCTCGAAAGAAAACGTTTCCCTTTCCTCTTCCCTTTTCTGGTGATGGCTGTTAATAAAGGATTTAATCACCCATTTTACATCCTGTTTAAAAAAGAAGGGGCTTTCCTGATAACAGATGCCCCTCTGGCCAACTGGCAAGGAAAAGGGGAATGTATGAGGGATATAAATGTATTTCAGAGGACAGCCAACAAAAAGAGGGAGAGGGGGAGAGAGAAAGAGAGGGAGGAAGAGGAGGAGGAGGAGAAGGGGGGAAGGAGAAAAAAAAAAGAAAAAGAACCTGAAAGGATTAGAAATTAAAAAGAAGGTATTTTGTGCTGAGCTAAATATTATTTTGTTTCCATTGAAAGGGTTAAGAAAACAAAGACAGAGTTGACAATTTCTCCCGACTGGAAGCTGGGAATGGCCCACGGTGGCACAATGCTATTATTCTTGCATGGGCCCATTCTCACTGGATTTTCCACAAAATCTTTAATAATTTGATTCTTTTCAGCCTCAGCAGCCAGCTGAGCTCTTTAAGAAACAGTAACAAAAACCCAGAGAAAAACCCACTACTGAGAGGGGAGCTTTGGCGGAGAGCTGAGCTGAAGCCGATTAGTTTGGCCTGAATAGAGCCAGCCGGGTCCTCGAGCTCTTGCTCAGCCTGGAGTCCTCTGTCTCATTCATTGCAGTACAATATCACCACCAGAGCCCAGGCCTAGACACTAAATTACACTATTATAAAACTAGATTGATACACAAACTTTCCCTCCCAGGCTGAGTAGGGGACTTTTTTTTTCAACAATGTTTTTTTCTTTTTCGGGTGGGTTTTTTGGTTGGTTGGGTTTTTTTTTTTGGTTTTATGTTGGATTTTTTT
>VZTN01025361.1:135324-178841 GCA_013400515.1 Erpornis zantholeuca | reverse complement strand
TTTTTTTTTTTTTTTGGTGGTGGTGGAGGGGGGGGGGAGCCCCGGGGCCTATTCAGGCGTTTTGAAGTATGGCCCATTCATATCGAGCATATCAATTCTTAATGGTGCCACACACACAAACTGCAAGCACGGGGACACAACCCTGCTGGTTCCCGGGGGGGAGGGAGGCAGGAGCTCGGTGGAGGCTCGTGGGGGTTTTGTCGGGGTTATCTCCCTGAAGACCCAGCGGGACAGGAGCCTTTCATCGGCCTGAGGCAGCTCGCATTGTCCCCTGGAATTCACATCGGGCCAGGCACGGCGTTGAGGGTGTCGCCTTTCCCTGGTCTGTAAATTAAAAACAAAACATGGTTGATGGGGAAAAGGGGTTTTTAACTCGGGAGTTATTTCAGGATCCTTGGGTGCAGCACTTGGTCCAGGTGGAATGCCCTGAAATGCACACACTGCCCCCCCAATGCACACAATTATAGGCCTTGCTAATTAGCACATCTATCAGAGATCCCCCAGTGAGAGGCTGGAGTGAAGCCCTAGTTGTGAGGAACCTTCCCCCTGGCTGGGCCTGGCTGAGGTTCCCAAATGTGTTCTGGAGAGGCCCTTGGTGTCTGGGGCTCCCAGGATGTTTGCTCTCCTGGTTTAACGGTGCCGTGGGGCTGAGCTGAGTTCTCAGCCTTGGGGAGGTACAAGTGTGGGGCTAAAAGCACTGAGAACACATCAAACTATATAAAAGAGTATATAAGAGGGGTATAAAAGAAAAGGCAAAAAATCATCCTGCCATCAGTGGGAAAGGTGGACGTTTGACCCTCGTCTGGGCATCCCTGAGTGTCACCTGTCCCCCTCCTTTTGCTCCCCCGGCCTGGTCCAAGTGTCACCGCCGGCTTCGTGTCCCTTCGGTGGGAGACACAAACACTTTCTAAATGTGCATTTTTGAGGGGCAAAGAGAGAAAAAAAACCCATCCTTGAGGTCCCCTTTAGGGACCCTCCTCTTTTGTTTTGACAGGCAAGTCTGGATTGGGCCACAGGATGCCAGAACCCAGAGATTTTGCAAGGTTGACTCCGGGTGCTGTGTTTTAACCACACCAAACCTCAGCAGATCGGGGTGGCAAAATCTGATTAGATCACACAGCTCATTCCTACTGCTACAAACCTTCCTAAAGCTGGTTTTAGGTGGGGTTTTAAACCCTTGAGAAACACTAAAGCCTTCTTTAGGAGAGACAAGGGTCCTCAGCAAGGAGTCCTCAGCATTGTTGTCACCTCCTTCAGCCTGGAGGAAACCTCCTCTTTGTAACACATCTCTCATTTCAGGCTCTAAAACCTGGAAATTAGGAATGCTGCTTTGGAAAGGAGCAAGCTGGAAGTGGGGAGGGGAGGGGAAAGAAGGGATCTGAACTAGAGAGGGGTTTATAGAACAGAAAATATTCCACATCCATGCATCCCCATCCCACACACCCTCATCCTCATGGACAGGATGCAAAACACCACCTGAGCATAAGGGACACAACGATGTCCATGGACAGCTCTGCATAATCCTCTTTATTTTAGTTTTCCTGTGTGTTTTTGGATGAGAGCTTCATGTTTCCATGCATCCTTCTGATTAATCTTTCCCTGGAATTTATCTACCTTAATCCCTGCCTATTTTGTTGGTTTGTTTTTTTTCCTTTCCCTTACTACAATTATTTCTACTAAAGCAGATATTATTTTAAAATATAAATAAAGGAAATACAGGAGTTTGCTTATTTTTCCTGGGAAAAATGCATGGAAAAAAAAAAATCCTCCCTTTCCTTGCCTGTGCTGGCACTTGTGGAATTTATTTTCCCCAATTTTTTGCTTTCTTTTCTCAAAGCCACATGCATCAATGAAAACAATCTCCCCCTCCTCTGCCTCCAAACCTCAGGCTCCCCAAATGCTCTGAATATATTAAAAGCAACACAAAAAGAGCAGCAACCCAACATGCAAATTAAATTAAAACTTACTCTCCGCAAGGGGGAAATAAACAAACAAACAAAACCCCCACAGCTTATATCTCCACAAAGAGGAGAAATTAAAGGAGATTTAACAGTTGGAGGAATTTGGACTCTTGTCAATAGTTTTTCTGAATGGGACCTGTTCCATGACATCAGCACCAATTCTCATATTGTCTGGGAAGAGAGAGTTTTTCCCAAATCATTCATTAACTGGAAAGTGTTTGGAGTAGTTTCCCCTTCAAATATTTTGGATGTTGCAGATTAAAAAAAAAAAAAAATCAAGAAAAGGAGTCTTGGCTATTATCCATAACATCTCCACTGTTCCAAAGTGTTAACAGGGGGAATTGGGCTCATGGCTGCAGCAGGTTTGGATCCCTCTAATTAAGATGGAGCAATTAAGGAATGACAGAACCCACGGTTTGCTCCCTGGAGTCTTTTTTGTGTGTGTGTGTGTGTGTGTTGTCCTGAGTGTGGCTGTGGGGAGGGTTTCTCGTGTGAATTGGGTGTGCTGCATGGCCTGGGAGTGATATGGAAAACCCAATTAGGGCAGAAGAAATAATTAACACTGAGGCACATGGAGGAATGACCCTAAAACATCTGAAAGCTGTGGCTGCTTGCAGAGAGAAACAAAGGAGAAGAAAGCAGCAATTAGAAAGGAGAGAATGAGCTGGGGTGTTGAACCAGAGATCTGTAAATGGACACAAATTGTCCTGATTTTCCTGGTTTTTTCTTTCCAGCTTTCCTCACAGGGACAGTACTTTCAGGAAAAGTCATATAGGCAGGATTATATCAGAAGTAAAATCCACCTGCCAGGATCCAATCTCTGCCTTTTAAGGCTGGTGAAGATTCTTGGATTTCCATCAAATTAATTCTAATATTCACCAAAAGCAGCAGAATAGATGTCTGGGACTCAGCCACGTATTTCCCTACTAGGTCATGGTTTTTTTGGGCACAGTACAATTGGAAATTTCTTCTCAAAACCGTTCTCCACGTTTCAACAACTCTGCAGTTTCAAGACCAAAACCATTCCTGGCAAGAGGGAATGGTGGGAAGGGAAGTGGTGGCTGAGAGGTGGCTCAGCAGCTCCTAACAGCATCCATCCACAAGCTGGCTCTGGGTCAGAGCATTCTGGTGATCAAAAAACTCACCCTGACCCCAAAATCATCTCTGTCAGTTCTCTGGTAGTGGAGTCGACAGTGGCAGATTGAGCTGATTTGGGTGGTTTGCTTAATAATTGGGGTAGGTATCCCAAAAGACTCCAAAATGGGAGGAAACCCCCCCAAATCTCATTATTTCTGGACATCCCTGCCACAATATGATGCCCAATAGGAAGTGCATGACAAAACTCTTGTCTTTTGCTGCCAAAATATCTGTGAGCCAGCAGGGCCCAAACTCAGGCTCACCTTGGGGAAACGAGGTGGGAATCAACGAGGAAGACAAAGTGGGAATGATGAGAGCCAAAGGGTTCCACTATCNCTGGAGTGAAGCCCTCGTTGTGAGGAACCTTCCCCCTGGCTGGGCCTGGCTGAGGTTCCCAAATGTGTTCTGGAGAGGCCCTTGGTGTCTGGGGCTCCCAGGATGTTTGCTCTCCTGGTTTAACGGTGCCGTGGGGCTGAGCTGAGTTCTCAGCCTTGGGGAGGTACAAGTGTGGGGCTAAAAGCACTGAGAATACATCAAACTGTATAAAAGAGTATGTGAGAGGGGGATAAAAGAAAAGGCAAAAAATCATCCTGGCATCAGTGGGATTTTTCATTTCAGCAAGAGGAGACTGTGGACAGCTGGGATGCCAGGCAGGAATGTATCCTGTGTCCCAATCCCCCCACCCTGTGACACCCCATGCCAGGCAGGAATGTATCCTGTGTCCCAATCCCCCCACCCTGTGACACCCCACTTCCCTGGCAGGGCACGGTCGTGGCCAGTTGGACGAGTGCCTGGGCAGGGAATAAGGGAGCCATTGTGGGGATGTGGCTCGGGCTGGGACTGTCACTGTGCCACTCCAAATGGCTCAGGCACCTCCCTGCACCTCAGCTCCCCTCCCCAGGCACTGCCATCCCTCTGGGGACATCCAGCAGGGAAATCCAGCAATCTGGAGATGCTCCCATGCCATGCTGGCTGTGCACGTTCATCCTTGATGTGCTAAATTCGGGGTAGTTGTTAAAAACTCTTATTTTGCTTTCTCATTCCCTGGAACACAAGCACTTGTGACAGCTCAGAGAGCACCCTTCAGGTGTTTTTACTCCTGTAAATGGCTTTATTTCTCCTTTTTATTTCTTTTTTTCCTTTTTTATGGTGGCACAGCTTGGAGTTCCCCAGATGGGGACAAAAAACGACAGCTGTTCATGGCTGGGTTCCCATCCCTGATTTTCACTCTGACAGGAACCCAGGTGATCCATCCTCTTCAGGAATGCCTTTCATACCACAGCCGTGCCTCTCCTTCCAGAGCAGACAGATTCTTTCCCCCAGCTCCTTTTATGGAGCTGCAGCACCACAGCAAGACAGGTCGTGCCCTGAGTAAAATCCCCCAAAACCTTTGGTCTCCCAGAGGTTGGGGGAGTTGAGCAAAGGGCAGATCCAAGCCCTAGGGGTGCTGGGTGGCCTCATCCAGCAGGGAAAACCCTCTTGAGTGGCTCCTAGACTGAGCCACACTGGGGTCCCAGACTGCTTCCTCACGCCACCACCCCCACAATTTCTTTTTTCTCTGCATTTTTCTGACATTTCCCAACGTGTTTTTTCTTGCGTTACATTTCTCAAGGAAGGCTTGCCTGCTGAGCGGCACATCATTATTAATTCCTCAGGTATTTGTCTTGATAAAATTAACCCCCAACACCCAGGCTGCACTTCCCAAAGACCCCCCTGGTCCACATCCAGGGTGGTGTCCAAAACCCAATCTGTGAACCAAAAAATGCTTGAGAGAAGGATTCAACCTTTCATCCCCTCTGGACATGGAATTCAGAGACACTGTAGGAGTCCATCATCATTTTTCCAAGGTTTTTAAGTGACATGTCCCAGGTTTCATGCCCACAAATCACACATTGTCCTCAGCAAGAGGCATTTAAGGCACTTGGAGGACTTTCCAATCTAAAAATTCAGGGGAAGTCAACAGCAAATTCCCTGTTTCTCTTCTGGGAAAACCAGTGCAGCTGGAGAAGGAATGACACAGCTGAGTTTTGGGGGAGCCCAGAGTGTACCTCTGAAGGCCTTTGCAATCAATCCCTCCTTGATTCCTTTATTCCTGTCTGCTCTCTGTCTCTAGGGAGCCATTTAAGGTATCAAAGGACCCTGCCCCAAGCCCAGGTACCTCCAACCCCAGCCAAGATGAGGAAAGCCCCTGGAAGGACGTGGAAAACCCAAAAAGATGTGGGACTGCCACCTCCCCAGCGACAGGGATTTGCTCCAGCATCGCGGGGAAGGAGCCAGCCCCGAGATAAAGGAGCTCCTTGGCTTTTAACACCACCTGGGAGCAGGGAGCGGCGGGGGGAAGGAAACAGAGCAACAAACCCAGCGAGGAAGGAGGAGGAAGACAAGAAGTTTACAGCCTGCCTTGAAAAGCCCTAAAAAAAAAAAAAAAAAAAAAAAAAAAAAAAAAAAAAAAAAAAAAAGAAAAAGGAAGAAAACCCCAAAAAAACAAACCCGAGTGACATTCTGACATTCTTGGCTCCTCTCACACCTATTAGCTTAGGAAATGGTGCTGAGACCAAAGGCAGGGGACCTGTTAGCAGGTACTTGAGAGAGGGACTGCTGCCTGCATGGGGGCTGTGAGAAGCCCCCGGTGCCTCCCACATTCGGCTCCCCCCTAATGACCATATAAAAGGCTCGGGGGGCAATCAGCTGCCTCGCCACCCTGCCAGCCCCGCGCAAACCCCCCCTGCCATAGCGGGGAGCGCCCCGGAGGGACGGCGTTCCTGCATATCCATACCCCCCTGCCCTCCCCTCCGCTGCGCTGGGGGCTGGCCGAGCTGTTTTCCCAAGGAAAACGGGGATGGGTCGAGCTCCAGGTGGGATAATTCGGGCTTTGATGTCGGCGAGCATCGCGCGGGGGCTGTTTGCCTCCTGTGGCATCCCAGATGCGCGTCCCGGTGATGCCTCTTCTTGGGCTTAAAAATTAAAACCAGGACAGGGTTTGTCGCTACAGAGCACGAAATGAGCACACACACACACACACATGGTGGAGGTGGCACAAGAAGAAGAAGAAGGAGTTTCATTTTTTACAGCTTTTATACAACTCCTTAAATCTCTGCGGATTGGAGAGTGAGATCTTATCCAACTCCATTGGTTTGGACAGGAGTCCATCAAAAACTTTTCTTTATCAGGAATGGAATGAAAACAAGAGACACAGTCACAAGAACACAGCTTTGTTTACAGAAGAATTTCGTGAGGACTCCAGAGCAAATTTTCAAAACAATCAGAACAAATTTTCAAAGCAATCAGACAGTTGAAATCCAGGGCAACAACGGTTTATGGGGAAAAGGGGTTTTTACCTCGGGATTTATTTCAGGATCTTGGGGTGCAGCAAGGTGGAATGCCTTGAAAATGCATGCACAGACTCCACCTGGACCAAGTGCTGCACCCCAAGATCCTGAAATAAATCCCGAGGTAAAAATCCCTTTTCCCCATAAACTGTGTTTTGCTTTTAATTTTTAAGACCAATAAAAAGCATCACTGAGATAAAGTGAGCCCAATCCCATGCATTTTGTGGCAAAATCTCTTGTTTTCCTGCAGGTTTTCCTGCAGGCAGGCTCAGGTCAGGCATTGGGAATTCCTCAGTGAAAGCAAAAGCCTGGCAAAGTTACTTTTCTTCATCCATCATCTCTTTTTTTGGCCCCACATCCCTGGTCCTGAAATGCATTTTAAGTTTGTGACTGGTGGTTTTCCTTCGTTTTGCTCTGTAAAGGACAAAAAATTCCTGTCTGAGGGAAAGGGAACTGCTTTATTTCACCATTTCCAAAGGGACATGTGCAGTTTCCAATCTTCAATGTGGCTCGATGGCATTTTTGTTATCAAAAACATTTTTTCATTGGTTTAAATAATTAATTTTCAAATGGATATTTGAAACGCCAAAAGAAAAAAAAAAAAAAAAAGGAACTGACTTTGTCTCCATCACTTCTGAGCCATTTTCTTTCCCCTCATTTAATTTATTAAAGAATGTAATTTTGGATTTTCACGGTGTCACAGTCCTTTTTATTGTTTTTTTTTTTAACTTGTTCTGAGGGCAGACTTGTGCTGAATGAAGAGACTCCTCTGTTTCACCCTGAGGCATCAATTTTGCCACTGGATCATTCACACTTGTGCAGGGTCTAGGAGGTCACATCCAGCATCCACCACCTAAAATCCAACCTCCTGTATCCACCTGTGCTCAGTGAGAACACCCAGGCACCCCAAGTAACTTAAACACCATTTTTCCATCTCTGTCCCCAAAATTTACACTGAACCTTGAATTTTCCTTCAAAACTATATGTTCTTTAGCATAAGAGATGCTCATGTGTCCTAAACACACAAATGCAGCCCTGGGTTTCTCTTCCAAAGGGAGGTCAAGGTTGTCCTCAAAGATCTGCAGATCCTTCCCACATCCAGGAGGTCACTGAGGCTTTTGGAAAGGCCTCTCAAGGGGCTGGATCACCAACCTCTCCCTCATCTTTTCCTCCCTGTTCCTGTCCTCAAACCTTCCTCGGGTCAGAGTGCCTATTGGGGTGGGATTGGTATTGGTCCTTTCCTTTCCTTTCCTTTCCTTTCCTTTCCTTTCCTTTCCTTTCCTTTCCTTTCCTTTCCTTTCCTTTCCTTTCCTTTCCTTTCCTTTCCTTTCCTTCCCTTCCCTTCCCTTCCCTTCCCTTCCCATTCCTCTCCCATTTCCTATGAAAAAGGGGCAAAATAATTGAATAATTGTTTTTTCTCCAGACCCTGGTTCCAGCCTGTGCCTTCACCCAGCTCCACTGAGTGCTCCCATCCCTGAAATTGGGCACAAGAGCACAGGAAAGAGAGGCAGGAGACACTGGAGATGTTCTGAGGTATCCTTTCAGGTGGAGGGGCCTCCAATGTTAGAAACTCTCCCCAGATCCCCAAACAACTTCCTTTTCCCAATAAAACCTCACATTTCCCCCTCCTTTTCCTCCTTCCTGTTAAACTCAGCTCTGGAACTGGAAAGAAATTAATCTGCATAATCAGATCCTTTAACTTTCAAATCCTCTGCGTTTGTTTTTCTAGATTCTCTTCAAGCAACACTTTCTTCTCAGGAAACTAAGACGGGGGGAAAATAATATAAAGCAAGGAGAAAATAAAAGGAACTAAAAATGAAGAAGAGCAGCTCATCTCTCCAGTCCCAACACGCAGGAAGCATCCACTGAGGCTCTGGTTTCAAAAGAAAGAATTGCTGCTTCCTAAGTCGTTCCAAACCTCCTTCCACGGCAATTTCAGCAATTTCTGGAGCAACATCGTGATATTCCCCGTGATAAATCACACCCTTCTGCTCTCCCGGCTGCCCAAATAATTTTGCCTTCAGCCGCGGGAGGCTCAGGAGCTGCAGCGAGCTCCCTGCAGGGGGAACACTGTCTTCACTCAGCGACCCACACACCCACCCGGGCCAGGGGATTGCTGCTGCCTCCAGAGCCCTGCTCTGCCCTTCCACCCTCCCCGTCCGAGCCAACCTGGCCACCAGGGAATGGTTCTGGGCCGAGGCAGCAATGCCAGATCCAGTTTTTATAACCAAGACACCAACTTGTCGGGGTGTGGGCTCCTTTTCCAGCCCCTCACTCCCCAAAGCTGGGATTGAACACAGGAGATAGAAATTTTCCTTGGTCAGACTCAGTTGTTTATTAGTTCTTATCTATGTTACAGTCTTAAAAACTGTGAGCTCTGCTAACGAGGTGGAACGAGGTTATAATGGTCGTTTTTCAGCTCTGCAAAGATTTTTCAAGGACAATTTGTCCCATAATGAGTTGACACTTAAATTGTTTTTATTTCTAACCCAATATTCAAACTCCTAAGCTCAGCAGTGCAGATTTTCTTACCTAATTGCAAGACACCACCTAAACCCATGAAGAAGAAGGAAGAAGAAAGTGAAAAAGAAGTATTTAGCTGACACTTTAAAACCTCCATATTGACACATATATAATTATATTTATTACTATATTCCAAACCCCTAAATCTTAACTTTTTCACCCTGTGACACCACACCTTCTCTTCAAACTACACATGCATGATTTTAATGTTATCACTCAATTTTGGGAGCCTATCCCAAGGCCTCAGATCCAATGTGGTGTTTTCTTGTGGATCAGTGCCTTTCAGCACAGAGAATTTAAAATTCTCATCTTCCAGGGTTCCAACACCAACCAAAGGTCACTGGCCCAAGAAATCTGTGCCATGGGAGCCTCTTCTCCTCTCTCTCTCACCCACAATGGCCTCAGAGCCATTCTTTACCTGTCTCTCCCAGCAATTTTCTGGCTGCTGTTTGCTATTTTGAAAGGTTGTTGCTCCAAATTGTTATGGAAGGACCTGGAAAAGGAGCTCTGCACGTGGCTGAGGGGCAGCCAGCACTGAGATGTTGTGGCTCCTTGAAGAATGTTGATCATTGAAAAAAGTCTTTAATGAAGCTTGATGAAAAATCTATCACAGAAAACAGGGAATTCTCCCAATTTCCCAAGAGGAGCCACAAGCCTCCTGCAGGCACCCCAAGAGAAGAACAGAGCCCTGAGCTGCTCAGGTACATGAACAGCCTTTGCAGAAATGTCTTTGATGTTTCTTCTCTTCACGAGAACAGCTGGAAGTTCAAAGCAATTCAAAAAGCCAAAGGAATTCCATCACTGTGTAGATCTATGTTAAAAAAAAAACAACAAATAAAAAAATGAAAAAACCCCAGCAAATTTTGACAGGAGTTGCTGGGAAGGCTTAATCTATTTTTTCTTTCCCACTTGAAATCCCCAAGTATGAACTGTATCCTGCTGGTAAAATGGCAAAATGCAGCTCTGAGTATGGAAAAATCTTCCCTTGGAGATCTCTGCTGTGCAGGAACAGGGATTGGGGGTTGTTTTGTGAGAGATTTCCTGTCCTCCAGAAAACTGGTACAGAAAAAACCCTCTCAGATGTGTCCACATGGGTGTTGGGAAAAAAAAAAAACAATTCCAGCTGTTGGCCACCTCTGTCCTCTGGAGGGGTTTAAGCTCTTGATGTGAATTTCACACACCTAAATTCCAAGCTTTGAGTTCCCACTGCCTGGGGAAAAAAAAATAAAAAATAAAGCCAACATTTAAACCAAGCTGGTGGCAGGAATAATCCCAATAATTTTGCTGAGATGAAGACCTGCATCTCTGATCCCAAAGATGCAGAAGACAGTGCTAGGAATGAAACAAACACCCAGCTCTGTATCCATTCCTGTTGCAGTGCTCCTGATCCCTCTGTCCAGGATCAGATCTTGGGCAAGCACAAACTCTTGCTTTGCATGGAGTTATTTTGCCCTTGATGCAGAGGAAGGATCAATTTATGCTCCCAGGCTTTGCTTCAGCATCTTCCCCCTCCCTGTTTAAACATCACCTGTTTAAATTTTGGACTTTTATCCTGGCCAAGGAAATTGTCCCAAATCTTTCTTTTTTGCTAAAGACAAACAGCTGGGATGGTTTTTTTTTTTCCTCCTGGGGCACCTCTGCCTTATTTCTACTGTGAATTAATTCACTTTTTCATCTCCCAGTGCCTGGTTTTGGATGGGTTGAAGAGCCTTTGAGCAGGCAGTGCTCGTTCCCCAAGGCACCTTTCACACCATCCTTTGGGAAGTCCACAGGTGCTTCCCAAAGGATGGTGGCAGGAGGCTCTGAAGCAGAAAAAGGTGAGAGAGGAGGTGGTTTGGGGAATTGGAGGCATCACCCCCAAGGACAATGACCAAACGCTGTCCCCATTGCTTGGCTTTGCAGGACACGGGGATCCAAAGGTCTGCTGGAAGGTCCCTGTTGAGTGTTCTCCTCCCTGCTGAGCCCAGCCAAGTGAAATTGCTCAAACTTTTGCTTCCAGCCATCGTTCCTGAGCTCAGTTCCTCCTTTCTGACCCCAAAAAAACACCTCCTGATGGGATTCACTCTTTCCTTCCTGTTCTGCAGCTGCTGTTTGCTGCTCCTCAGGCAGATCTACAATCGGTCGGAGCAAAAGTCACTTGGTGGGTCTTGCACAAGGACAGGGGAAAAAAAAATCCCCAGCCCATAAATAAATAAAAAAGGAAGTATAAAAGGCAATTTGACTTTCTCAAAGCAATGGCTTGCAGCTAAACATTTTCAGTCACCTCCACTGACCGGAGAGGTTACTCGGAGTAATTCCAGCCCTGGAGATGACATTTGACATGACATGTACATGAGATGTATCATTTAGGTCACTGTGCTGAATCCCCCCTTCCTCCTCCTCCTCCCCTCCTCAGTGCCCCTCAGGGAATCTCAGAGTTCAGGGTCTTTAAAGCTGAATTCCCTGCACAAGAGTTCAGCACCTTTCAACCTTTCCAGACCTATTACAGGAAGAAAACTGAGTGGAAAGAGTGTGGAGGGCAGGAGGGAGGGTCGGGGGTTGTTTCAAGGCAGGTTATTTACGGGCAGCTTTGGAAGCTGGAGAGAAAAGAGGCTTTCTGCACTGGCTGGAAGGGAGAGAAAAGTCCCTGGAAAGGTTCATTTCCATGGCCAGTGGCAGAGCACAGGCTCCTCCTAAAAGCCTTATAAATGCACCTTTAATTCTGTAATAATCCCTGCATAATTGAGAGATAAAGGCAGCAGAATGGGATATCACCCTGGGATGCTGGTTTAAAATCAAGAATAAAGACCTCAGGGAGGAAAAAGGAACACAAACTATCCAGCCATGATTAACTGATTGGTGTTTGGGGTGAGTTTGTGCCATTTGGTCTGGCACTGAACAGCACTTTGGGATGGGGAGGTGCTCCTTGAGTCTCAGGCAAAGCCATGTGCATGATTGGATCCTCCTGCCATGGGAGGATCATCCATCCATGAAAATCCTTTGGGACTCATATTTTACTTTATTTTCTTCCGTTCACACTTTTACATGGCCCTCTGAACCTCCCAGCTCAGAGGAAGGTATAAAACTCTCAGTACATGAAGGGTAGGGCCCTGAGTGGGATAAATCCACAGGACCACACTTCCCACACAGGGAAACGTTCAAAAATCACATGGGAGTGGCACTTGTGGGCATGATTTAGTGGTGGCCTTGGCAGGGCTGGATTAACCATTGCATTCCATGTTCTTGGAGGTCTTTTCCAACCTGAGCAATTCCACGATTCTATGAAATGGGAACGGTTCAGAGCTGCAGGGAGGCAGACAGGACATTGTGAAGGACAAACCTTCCCTTGTCCCACCAGGGAAAGCTTTCCAGAATTTCTGTGGTCACATTTGCAAGGAGCACAGGCGAAGGGGCAGGAGATGGAGCTGCTCAGGTGTCACCCTTGTGGCATTGATGTCACCTCCAAAGCATGGAATGTCTGCCTGGCACTGGCTGGGAGCTTCAAGAGGTCAC
Source organism: Erpornis zantholeuca (assembly GCA_013400515.1). NCBI lineage: Eukaryota > Metazoa > Chordata > Aves > Passeriformes > Timaliidae > Erpornis > Erpornis zantholeuca. Next base: position 166,399 of record VZTN01025361.1, on the reverse strand, counting down.
CAAGAAGGATTGTCCAGGAGCAGGGACCAGGATGGACCTTCCAGGAAGTGTCCTGTGGGGTCAAAACAAGCCAGGGCCTTCCAAAAGTAGTTCCAAGCACGGCTCCATCCAAGGGTTTTGGGGATGGAGGCAGGAGGGGTTTCATGGTGGCTGTGCTGCATCATGGATCCTTGTTGCTCCTCCCTGCAGGCTCTCAACAGTGCTCCTGGGATGCACCTTCTGGCTGGGAGGGACTCCTGGAGCTGGCTCTTGCCTGCCTGAGAGCACAAGGAAGCTGTCACTGCAGGCACAAAAGGGTTTTTGGAGAGTTGGATCCTCTTGATACAATAGTTCCAGAGCGATCTTTGTAAGAGGTCCCCTCACCCTGGCAGAGACCAGTGAGGTCTGGGCAGGTGCTGGTGGCAGAGATGGTCCATGCACAGGTTTGTTGTACCTTGGACAGGTTCCCACACAAGGGACAAGTGTCTCTTTTTGTGTCTTTTTTCCCAGGGATTGTCCAACAGGGTTTAAACCAGGAAACATTCTCCTGTTATCCTCGTGGTGGACTCATCCTGCAGGATTCACTCCTACCCAGCTGTGGGACACGAGCCTCCCATAACTGTGTGCCAAGTTCTCCAAGCTGCAGCTTCCTTGGAGAGCAGAACATTCCCTACTCCAGGGAATTACTCATCCTTATTTTGGCCACAGAAGCGGCGCTCACACTTGCCACATTCATGCATTCACTGTCACAAATATCCTGACCAATACCCAGGGCTCATTCTTTAAAACTTCACATCTTGTTTGGGCTATTGGGGTCTCAATTTCCTTGTTCCCACAGGATTGCTGTTTTTATTGCTCCACGTGGGTGAGTTATTCCATATTTCAGTCCAGCTCCATCCCCGTGGTAGTTTACCTCATGCTGTGTCCTCCAGCCCTGACTGCTCTCACTGGAAGGACCAACCTGGGTGATTGTGATGATGCCTTAGGTTTTAACTTTTATGTTTTCCAGCCCTGCCCTGCCCAGTGTCACTCTGCAGTTCCCTGGAGCTCGTTCAGTGCTGTTCTCTCATGCTCACACACACACAACAAAGCCTCTCCAGCTCTCCAAGGACACCCAGACCCTCCTAGGCCCAACAACTGCAAACCACAAGCTTGGGGACAGGGGGGCAAGCTTGGGCAAATTCCATCCTTGCCTGGCTTCTGCTTGGGGAATTGATGCTGAGATCCAAGTGGGAAGAACTCGGGAGCTGTCCTTGTCCATGTTGGGATGCACTGAGGCAGGAGCCTCTGGAGCCCAGAGTGTACCTCTGAAGGCCTTTCCAATCAATCCCTCCTTGATTCCTTTCTTCCTGTCTGCTCTCTGTTCCTATGGACCCATTTAAGGCATCAGTGATTCCCCTTAAGCCTGGAGAGAAACTCAAATCCTGGTTGTTGAATTTCATGGACCAAGAGTGGAGGTCACCTCATGGCCTCACAGCTCCATAGAAGCATCCATGGATAGTTTGCATCTTGGAAGGTCAACCAAGATCAGCAAAACCTCTGCCAAGTGGAGCACATGTTTAGAAAGGAAATGACTTTGAGTTTGTCCAAAGTTGGAAGTGAATTAAAATAATCTGTGGCTGTTCAGCTGCAGTTTGGGAATTAATAGTGAAAATTTGCCATATTGGCCTCGTTCAATTAAGGAGAATTAATCCAAGAATCTCATCCTGTCTGAAGGGCAGAGAAGCATCCTCAGAGTTGCCTGCTTCTAGCAATTGGATATAAAAGGAGAGTGAGGAGCCTTGTTTGGCATTAAATGTTTTGATGTCTAAAGACAGGTAAAATTATCCTGCAGCAAAGTTTTTGGAACAGCAGGTTTCCTTTGCCAGACATTTGATAATCTGGGGCTTCACCCCACATTTTTCTTGCTCTGCTCTAAATGTATCCTCAGTCTGCATTTTTCTGTCCCTGCTCTTTCCAATGCCCACATTGGAGAAAAGTACAAACTGCTTCCCCTCCTTACTTCCTGAAAGCCTTGCTAAAAAGGAATTCTCAAGGTTAGGTGGATAAAAAAGATGTGAACAGAAGCCTGAAACTCTTTGAAGCTCTGGGCTAGAAATGGGCACAGCTTCCTTTGGATGTGATTCCTTGGGTACCAAAAATTTGTGTTTTCCCATAACCATTCCACCTACACCTTCTGCTTACAGGAAAAAAAAAAAAAATCTAATTTTGGTCATGTTGTCTTCATGTCCTACACATCACAGCTATTCCTTCTGCTTCCTTTGAGACTGTGGACATTTCTCCTTCATGTCCTCCTGATGCCTTAGGTTTTAACTTTTATATTTTTCAAATCCTGTACTGCTAGTGTGACTCTGAAGTTTTCTGTAGCTTGTTCAGTGCTGTTCTCTATGCTAAGATAGACATAACAAAACCTCTGACTTGTTCTCCAAGGACACTCAGAACAAGAACTGGAAACCTTCATCTTGGGGAGAGGGGGGCAAGCTTAAGAAAAATCACATCCTTGGCTGGGTTCTGGTTGGTGAATTTATGTTGATATAAAAGTGTGAAGAGCTCATGAGCTGTCATCCATTTTGAAATCCACTGAGGCAGGAGCCTCTGGAGCCCAAAGTGTACCTCTGAAGGCCTTTCCAATCAATCCCTCCTTTTTCCTTTATTCCTGTCTGCTCTCTGTTTCTAGGGAGCCATTTAAGGCATCATCCTACACTTCCTCCAGTCATGCTTTCCAAAATCCACTCAGACCCTTTGGAGGCCTTTTGCTGACCACTGGGCTTGGAAGCAGGTGGGGAAACACTTGTGTTGCATTTAAAAAAAAGCAGCATGGAATTAAAAACTTTTTAAAAAAAAACGAAGCATGTCTCTCCCAGCCCCCCACCCCACCTTGTCCCAACCCATCTGCCAGATAGAAAAGAGCATCCGTAATCTAATTAATCTGAGCGCTGCCTGTCACGGCTGGAAGGCAATTTTGAAAGACTATCGCCCTGTGTTTTACTCCAAAAAGTTAATCTCCTCAAAGCAAAGGGACTTCCCTCTCCCCCACCCAGCCCCCTGCCCTTCATCTCTCCCCTTAAGCAGCGGTGGTGGATGTGGCTGCGTGGCTGGATGGAGGAATGTGGCAGAGGGAGGGTCCCCTCCTCCTCTCCCACCGCACAAAAGATGATTTGTGAGAGGAGCTGCTGCTCACCCGAGACTTCTCCCATCACAGGAGGACCTCGGGAGGAGCTCCCCCAGCCTCACTCTGTGCCCAACCAATCACTCTATCTCTTCCATCACCCAGCTCTTTGCTCCTTCTTTTTCCCTTGCCCCTCTCCCCCTTTTTTTTTTTTTTTTTGGGGTGAAGATTAAAAGATCTCACATGCTTGGAGAGAAGAAAGAGCCTCCAGTCCATCTCCACCTTGTCAATTATAAGCAAGGGGCTGGGGAGGGTTGCACACTGTTATTGACTGGAGCACTTTGGAAAGGTCATCTTCAAGGTCTGAACCTTCCCTTTGCCACTCCAAGCTCACCTGGGCCCATTAAGGAGGAATTTCTGGTCCGTCCTGTATTTCATTTTGGGCCCACTGGCACTTCTGAGGGCTGATAGACGAGGCGGAGAGGGAGGAGGTGGGATGGGGGCACGGAGGGGAAAATGAAGACAGGTGAGGGGAAAGAGAAGTCATTGAGAGACTTCAAAGTAGAACAAAGACCCATCCAGATGTGAATAATTGCTAGGTCAGCACCTTAATCACAGGCAAGGGCTCTGCTGCAAGTCATCCCTGGTCGCTCCACGGGGGCGAGGAGGGGAGGGGGGGGACAGACAAAAAGGCAGAGATATAGAAACAAGGCTTTGATAGAGCAAAGAACAAGCCTGAGAAATACATTTTCCAGGTGATTATGTGAATAACGAGCCAACCTCTGCTTTATTAAGGGCACAGGCAGTCTGTAATTGCAGAGGAGCTGCAGCTCAAGGGGCAGAGATGGACACACCAACCTCTCTCCCAGCCCAGCCCCATCTCCCCACCTGGCAGAGCATTTCCTGCCGTGTCCACCACAGTGCTTGGGCTTTCAGACCTCAGCGTGCTGGGAGAGAACCATCAGGGTTTTGTTCTTGTGCCTTTGAGTGAATTATGACTCTGACAACCTCTAACCAAAGGTGGAGAAGATGCTGGCTCGTCAGCTTTGCTTCTTTTCCCCTTTCTCCCAGTGCCGTGTTCCCATGCCACAACACCAGCTGTGTTTATCTTGGAAAGCTCTTTCTTCTAAATCAAGCCACAAGGTTTCACTCACTGCAGACAAAACACCTTCCCACGTGGCTCTTTGCTGTGTAAATAAACATCCAGCATCTAAACAGCTCGGGGTGATGCCACACTGCTGACGTTTGCATGTTCTGTTGTTATAAAAGGAGTTTCTTATTGCAATTGCAATATTATTCCAGGGCAGCAGCTGGTGTCTCTCCTTCCCTGTGCTCGTTTTTCAATTGGTGTTTTTAATAATAATAATAAAAAGAATTATTTTTATCCAATATCCTTATTATAATATCCAACCCCTTTCCCAAATGAAGTGGTGTGGGATCTGAGCTTTCCTCCACAGATGTGTTTTGTTGGGGGGGATTTTGTTTTGGTTGTGTTGTGGCCCTGCTGTTTTCAGCAAATATCTGCACAAGGTCAGTGCTAGTGAGGACAGAGAAGGGAAGAAGTTTGGGCTCTGCCTCTGGAGCAGGTGATATCCCCTGTTTGCAGCAGGATCTCTGTCCAGGACCCCCTGACAGAGCATCCCCTGGGGCTGTGAAATGCCATTTCTTCATCCTCCCCTTCAATCCCCTTCCACCCACCACCTCCAGCTCCTGTGCCAGGATCCACCATTCCTAACCTGGGGAAGTTTGGACACAGCCCCTCCACTCTCAGATCCTCCCTGGACACCCTCCTGATCCAGCAGGGAGCTCGACTCTGGCACAAAAACTGACAGAGGAAATTTAAATGAGGTTCCCCCTTTAGCAGGGGAATCCTCCACCTCCATCCTGGGCAGAGCAGTTTGTACCAGGGACCTTCCAGGCTGAACCTCACCTGCCCCAAAGACCTCAGACCTCTGAGCCACAAAAAACAAGCCAATGGATTTGTAAGGAATTTGGGTTTGTAAAGGAAGGGCAGAAGCTCCTCTTGAAGTGATTCTCTTCTAATGTGATTTTTGAGATATTGTGAGATCCTCAATTGAGAATGCAGACACTGCAAAATCTGGAGTCAAGAATAACCAGAAAAAGAGAGAAGTTCCTGATTTTAAAAGTATTTCTTGATTAAGCAATAAGTGAACAGATTTAATGGTTTAGTCTTGGACACATAATTTTAAGTAAGATGTAGACAAGCTGGAACAGGGTAGGGAAAGAAAAATTCTAAGGTACTTGGGAAGAAAACCTAACAATAAGGAAGCTTAGAAGAGATTTGTTGGTCTGGAAAAGGCTGAAAACTAGAAGCAGAGACTCTCACTCAGCAGAGGGTTTATGAATAATGATCCATCCAAAACACCTCAACTTTTGATGAAAGGCAACTCTTGATAAAAAATATTTCTCTCACAAAATCCTTGATGGTTCTCAGCCATGCCCTTTCCATGACCAAGAGCTTTGTAGGATCTCCACAGGATGATGAAGAACATGATGTCTGCACAGATAAAAAAACCCAGATCATGTCATGCCTAAAGATAAATGTTGGGAGCTTAAGAAGCCTCAAACTACAAGAGGAGAAGAGCTCATGGGAGGAAGATCTGAAAAGACATTGCAGTTCCTACATGAATTTAAACCATAAGAACACTCAAAAAGCTGTGATTTGAGGCTGTTCAGAATGGTGAGGAAAGGACACCAGGGACACTGATTATCCAGAGGGTTCAGTACCATGCTCTTCTTCTCACATGAGCTTTCCTGTCCTCTTTGCAAGGAGTTTCTTGCTCAGCTCCCAGAACTCAGCTACCACAACCTGTTTTTAAGTAGCCAGATAAGGTGATGCCTTAAATGGCTACTTAAAAACAGAGAGCAGACAGGAAGAAAGGAATCAAGGAGGGATTGATTGGAAAGGCCTTCAGAGGTACACTCTGGCCTCCAGAGGCTCCTGCCTCAGTGCATCCCAACATGGACAAGGACAGCTCCCGAGTTCTTCCCACTTTGATAGCAGCATAAATTTTCCAATTACAACTTTAGCTAATGATGGAATTTGCCCAAGCTTGCCCCCCTCTTGCCAAGATTGTGGTTTGCAGTTGTTGGGCCTAGGAGGGTCTGGGTGTCCTTGGAGAGCTGGAGAGGCTTTGTTGTGTGTGTGTGAGCATGAGAGAACAGCACTGAACGAGCTCCAGGGAACTGCAGAGTGACACTGGGCAGGGCAGGATTGGAAACATAGAAAAGTTAAAACTTAAGGCATCATGGGGAGGATTCAGTTCTTGCCCATCCATCCCAGCACTGGGTTAATTGTGAAGAGTTCCTCATATGAATTCCCAGTGAATGCAATAAGCTCCCTCCTTGGCTGAGCCTGGAGAGATGAGACTGTGCCAGTCATGGCTCAGAGGTTTGGCTTTGGCACTGCCACTCATAAACACCTATTTGGCCTCCACCTCATCAACATCTCATAAACAGCCCTGTGGCTCGGTGTGGGTCTCCAAATTAGTGTTTATAGCCATGCAGAGAGCAAGCTGTTTGCATAAATAATCCTGAAGCAAATCTTGCCTTCTAAACTAAAAAAGAAAAAAAAAAACAAAAAAACAACCCAAAAAACCAAAGGAAACTTGCTCAGCACAGGGGACATCAGTGCCACCAGATCCCACAGGGCACAGCCCAAGGGAGAGAGCTCTGCTCCTGCTGACCCTGATTCCTCAAGTGAAGGAATACATTTCACTTCCTAGGATGGTGATCTGTGGATTCCAGGTGCCTGGGAGTAATGAAATCATACAGAGCTGAACAAGTCTCATATTCAAGCTGGCACAAGCCAGCAGGGTGCAGGCAGCAGGGGATTCATCTCAGCTCACTTCAGATGTGAGCTGCTCACACAAGAACCCTCCCAGGGTCAATGGGGAGGAATAAGCACCACTGGAGGATAAGTTATCTGATTTATCTGAAATGGTTGTGCTTGAGCAGATAAACCCTAAACAGCATTGGAGAAAGTAGACCAGAAATCCAGAAATGTGGAAGCAGAGATTGCAACACTCAGGGGACAGAGTGACAAAGTTTGGGATCCATTTCTCTGTAGCAGAGCTGCTTTACTTGCATGAATATTTTCATTGAGCAGGTCTCATCTTCCTGAGTCCTGTGATGATGATAACTTCATTAAAAACATTCCAGCTGCTGCATTTGTTGGTTGAAGTGTCGTTCTTGGTGCTCTGAGCCCCCAAAGAAACAGCAATTCACTCAAAATACGCAGTTCTTATCTAATTTTCATTATTCCCACCTGCATGCTGTGGTCAGGGTTGCTGTTTGTGAGTCTGAAAACAATTTTCTGACAATTTGAGGGCTATCTGTGCCAGGCCCAGCTGTACTCAGGGTGAGGCTGTGTCCTTCTTCCCCCTCTCCATCACCTTCATCGCAATCCCTTTAAGGTAAGAACTGCCCTGGCTGGCTCAGTTTGGCAGCCTGAGAAAGGCACTTTGGATGCAGCTGCACTATTTTCAGGGAAAAGTGAGGTTTTTTACCAGCCAGGTAGTTCCAGTTGCCCACATGACTGAAGATCAGCCTTTTTCCCATGCACAAATGCAGAGTTTAAGCTCTTGCACAAACCCAAGCACAGTGGAGACTTCATTTCATTGAGAACTGAGATGCTGCAATAAAACAAAAGTTTAAAATGGCAACAGAAACCTATTCCCTCTGAGCTTCCAGCCACCTTTGACTCGAGCACCTCAAAGCCAGGGGTGGTACTGATGCCTTAGATGGCTCCCTAGGAACAGAGAGCAGACAGGAATAAAGAAATCAAGGAGGGATTGATTGGAAAGGCCTTCAAAGGTCACACCCTGGGGGTCTGGAAGCTCCTGCCTCAGTGCATCCCAACATGGACAAGGACAGCTCCCAAGTTCTTCCCACTTGGATCTCAGCATCAATTCTCCAGTTACAACTTTAGCTAATGATGGAATTTGGCCAAGCTTGCCCCCCTCTTGCCAAGATTGTGGTTTGCAGTTGTTGGGCCTAGGAGGGTCTGGGTGTCCTTGGAGAGCTGGAGAGGCTTTGTTGTGTGTGTGTGAGCATGAGAGAACAGCACTGAACGAGCTCCAGGGAACTGCAGAGTGACACTGGGCAGGGCAGGGTTGGGAACATAGAAAAGTTCAAACCTAAGGCATCTGTTCCTTTGTCCACCATCTGCCTGTGTTCCAACACCAACACAATATTTCCCAGGAATATTTCTCTTTCTTGGGGTTTCAGAAGCAGGAGAAACCATGGCTGAAGGGAGGGGGAGTTCACCTCTAAAGATCAGTGAAGGTAAAGGGGTGAATCAGCTCAACCTGTGTGTTCATTTATTCTTGTTCTGTGGGAAAGTCAAGGAAAAGCTCAGCAAGGCCTGAAGTGAGCTAATGTTGTGTACAAGAGTCTCAGTTTGAGGGGGATCCATGGCAAAATAGAAATGCTGCTCTTTTCCAACTCAGTTTTGATTCTCTCCCAGCTTTTACTGCAGCAATCACTGTTTCCTTAAGCCACCAACTCAAATGGACAACTTTGATTTCTTTAATTTGCAATCCCAGCAAAATACCCAGGGCTGCAGTGCCATAGAATCACAGAACATCCTGAGCTGGAAGGGACCCACAAGGACCACAAATCCAGCTCCTGACCCTGCAAAGGGAAACTCCAGGGATGCCACAGTGGTGCTCCTGGAATTCTGGCAGGGTCAATGCTGTGATCACTTCCCTGGGAAATCTCTTCCATCATTGATATCATTCAGCATTCAGCTTTGTCCTCAGCAAGAAAAAACAATTGTATATTAAATTATGAGGACCTATCAAATATATCACAATTCCTCACCTAAATAATCCACAGCATGGGGTTATTTTTTGTATTCTTCTTGGAACTCTAAACATTTCTACAGCCACAGATAATCCTGCTTGCAGGAACTCAGAGAAATCTGCTCCTTCTCTCTGCTCTAAGCAAAATTAATTCTATTTTAACTATAACATCCCTTCAAGGATGTCCCTAACTGGCTTGTTCTTATCACAGTCTTTCCATTTGTGCAACACAGCCTGACAAGGGTTAGGTTTGCTTTTTTTCTTTTAATTTTTTTTTTTTCTGAGAGGAAATATGACTCATTGTGATGAATTATAGATTTGTGCAATTAATTGTCCTCTCAGAAATTTCAATTTCTGTGACATCACTTTGTCTACTCATCACATCCTTCCTTGGAGTAGAGAGTGCTGCATCCCAATCTCTAAGAACCTTCAGCTAAGGTCATACATAGGATGAAGGAAATTACAGAAGGACATGAGATTTTTCCTTCCAGAATGGGGGGAAATGAAGATTCTGCAGTTATAATTGTCCTGCTATGCTGGGGCACTTCTAGCTTTAAAGCCTGACAGGTTACAACCCATAAATACAATTTCCAATAACTTCTGTCTTCCACTTTTACATTTTGAGATAAAGTGAATTTTAAGTTAAATCCTCCCATTCTCTGCTCCTGGGTCAGGCAGAGCTCTGTAAGAAACATACTTGGAGCCACTCTTGAGGTGTGGGAGGGCAAGATCCCATCCTTGGTGGGCCAAAAGACTTTTACAGCACCAGTTCCTGCAGAAAGCTGCCAAACCCCCTCAGACCAGACCATTTCAGTGCCCCTTCCTAGTGATTTTTTTCCCATTTACTACTTTCAAACAAATCCAACCATCTCAAAGCCTTTCAAGCCAATTTCCCTTTTCATTGCTTGGGTCCCTCCTTCCTAAGCTTGAATATTTATCACAATAAAAAATGTTCCCTGTTTACTGCGAAATTGAAGTGCTGGTCCCACAGTGCCAAGGTCAGTTTTGATCAGGCCATATTTAAAAATTGCCCATCTCGAGCCATAAATCCATAGAACAACTGGGGTCAGAAGAGGCAGAGTTTGACATATCCTGCTAATCTAAGAGGTGGAGACACTCAGCTGACAAATATATTTGAAATCTTACCCTGGCACCAGCATGGATGGGGGAGAGAAAGAAGGACATCTGTCCCCTCAGACCGAGACTGGAGCAGTCAGTGTTTTGAGTGCAATATTTAGTTGGTGATGTAACTTGGAGGAATTATTTGAATTTCTACAGCCTCTTTCTCTCGAGGTTCTCAGAGCACCTCATGAAACCTGAGCAGAGACTTTCATCAGCGTCTGGGAGACGAGCAGGGATCACCATTCCCTCTGTGCAGGACAAATGGTGATGCCAAGGTGGTGCTGGATGTCTTTGAACAGAACTTGGAGCTCGTGGGAGCAATTTCAGCCTTGATTAACAAGGCCATCACTCTTCTCACACCTTCTCACATCATGTTCTACCTGCACCTCGTGGAAAGGTGCAATTTATCCTGGGGGATAAAATGCTGTATCCTACAGTCCTGCTCTCAGGACTGGGAGCTGGGTTTGGGATTCACCTCCTCTGCTGAAATGTTCACTCTTGTTTGGTCATCCAGGGCTCTGCTCAGTGCAGGCACCTTTGGATCCCTCCTGGCATCTCCCAGATTCATCAATTTGGAGGCTCTGGTGGGTGTGCCATGGCTGTCAATATTTCTGGCTGCTGGAGGTCCTCCAAGGCATCTCAGAGGGCTGTAAAATCTCATTTTGGAAAGATTGCTGTGGTTCCAGACTCTGTGGTCAGTGGGAAAATACTCCTACCTATAGAGGATGGAGGGAGTCATTAAATGATCAGATAAATCCCAGAACGGTTTGGGTTGGAAGGGAGCTTTAAAGCTCATCCCATCTGATGCCTGAAATGGCTCCCTAGAAACAGAGAGCAGGCAGGGATAAAGGAATCAAGGAGGGATTGATTGGAAAGGCCTTCAGAGGCACACTCTGGCCTCCAGAGGCTCCTGCCTCAGTGCATCCCAACATGGACAAGGACAGCTCCCAAGTTCTTCCCACTTGGATCTCAGCATCAATTCCCCAAGCAGAAGCCAGGCAAGGATGGAATTTGCCCAAGCTTGCCCCCCTGTCCCCAAGCTTGTGGTTTGCAGTTGTTGGGCCTAGGAGGGTCTGGGTGTCCTTGGAGAGCTGGAGAGGCTTTGTTGTGTGTGTGTGAGCATGAGAGAACAGCACTGAACGAGCTCCAGGGAACTGCAGAGTGACACTGGGCAGGGCAGGGTTGGGAACAATATAAATGTTAAAACCTAAGGCATTGCATCCATCCCCCTACCATGGGCAGGGACACCTTCCACGGATCAGGCTGCTCAGGGCCTTGTCCAAACTGGCCTGGAACATTTCCAGGGATGGGACATCCAGCACCTCTCTGGACAGCCTGTTCCCCTGTTTCACAACACTCACAACGAAAGGCACTGACCGCGGAGAGAGCTGCAACGAGCAGCTCAGATGAAAAACTCACCTTTCAGGGGACTGAGCTGACTTCCAGCTCCCTGATCCCACCTTCAGGAGCGGCAGCTGCCTCGGTTAGGGCCGCAACCACAAGCGTCTCATTCCTGCTTGTGCTGAAAACTCGCTCTGGGCTATTTGCGTGTCCCTTCTCGCTCCCCTGCCCCCAGGGCAGCAACACTTCCTTTGTTGTCTCCCTTGTCTTATTTAGACTCGGAGCTCTCCGGGGCAGGGACTCTCCTCCGGAGCACCTCGCCCCGCAGGATTCGGATCATGGCTGAGCCCTCTCGCTGCAGGAGTAAATAATAATAACATACATTAGCTGCTAAGTAGGGGAATTAGGGGTTAGCTTATGTGTAAGCACCGTGCACGGCTGTAATGATATCCTCGTTGCTTAATGCAACTGGATCCTGCCATTATTAAAGCAGCAGGAGAACTGATGTTTGATCTACGGGGCTAATTCTAGTTTTTGGAGACATCAAACAGCTGCTTTTCTTTTCTTTTTTTTTTTTCCCTCCCTTGGCAAATGCGCATGGTATAAGCAAATCTGAAATTACCAGGTTCACAAGTTGAGTTTCATGCAGAGAAATGTTTACTTTGATGCCAGAGGACCTGGCTCGTTTCCATTTACAGTAAATGAGGAAGAAAATTGATTTGCAGCAGCAGGAGGGGTGTCAAACCTTTATTGCTGCTCAGGACATGTATGCACTGCTAACCAGGAAGATAATTAACCTAAATTAACCTTCTGCCTTCAGATGAGTCATAGTTTGGGGAGGGGGGAGGTGGGAAGCGGGGGTGGAGAGGGTGTAGGGAGGGGAACGGTGCTGTGGAGCTGTATGGACATGTCCTGTGCATTTCCAAGCAAAAACGATGGGCCCATGCAGCAACTGATTAGATTTAAATGGAAATTCTCGATGGGCATGAAGGAAGAAAAAAAAAAACCAACAACCTAATGTTTAAATTAGGGCTGGACTGTGAATTGCATAAGTTGTGCCTGTAAAATGGGGCAGAAATGTGCATTTCCAGGTGCTGCTGAGCCAGGAAATAGCAAGTTCATGTCTTTGAGCTGCCATTATTTACTGGGCTCATCTGCAGACCTGAGGGCTGCAGGGTGGGGAGGAGCTGCCAGGGGTGGGAGTCTCTGCTCCAGACTGCTTGGATGGGGTGGTTCCCAGCTGGAAGTCAAGGCAAGACCCATGTTGCTCTAATACACCAATTAATGAAATCTGAATTTCATTATTAATTCAAAATAAATAACCATGTAACAATTCCAGGCAGTTATCAGGCAGTTATGGGCGATGGAGGTGGAAAACTGACTCTGTTTCAGTTTTGTTTGAAGTAAGAGCCTAAAGTCTGGATCCTTCATTTAGTGATGTCTGAAGGTTCTAGATCCAGAAAGATCCAGCAGCCAAGTGCTCCATTTCCTAGGAAACCAATCACCAAAACTGACCTCTTGTGGTGGAACCATTAAGGTTGGAAAAGACCTCCAGGATGCCCAAAAACTGCTCCATGATCGCTCCCAGCTCCTCCAGGACAGCAGGTGGGGCTGAAATCTCCTTTATCTGGATCCAGGCCCTGGATGTCATTTGGGTCAGAGAACATCTGAGTTAGTGCTTTCCACTTCCTTCACCACAGAATCACCAACACCTCCAAGGTCATTGAGTCTCTAAGGTTAACCCAGCACTGCCAAAGCCACCACTCACCCCTGTCCCCAGGTGCCACATCCACCCACATGTCCTTTAAATCCCTCCATGGGTGGTGACTTGACCGCTCCCCTGGAAAAGCAGGCAAATTCAGGCAGAGCCAAAGCTGGGTTTCTTTTCTTTAGGGGTTTTGGGATTTTTTTCTTTGGGGGTGGCCTAAGGATTTCAGATGCCCAAATGCTTTTGACACAGCTCTGTAGGAAATCCGAGTCCTGGGATGGAGGCAGAAAACCCTGAGGGGTCACTCAGCCAGAGGGAGGTTGTCCTGACTCCCTAAGGATGGGTGTCCTGCTGAAGTCCTGTGGGAGCAGCTCTGGATCTGTGCACACCCCAACACACAGCCCCAAACTCGCCCCACACCCCCTCAAAAACACCCCCCATTCACCAGGGCCCACCTCCACTCCCCACCTCCTGGGAGAACAACCTTCATTCCAATGAGGCTCATCCCAAATTAATCCTCATTCCCAAATTAATCCTCATTCCCACTGGCCATTTCACAATCCCTCCCCTTCTGGGAGGCAGAACCCAGGATATTGAGCAGAAAACACCTCTCTCAGGGAAACAAATCTCAGTGACAGACAGGGATGAGAAAGGGATGGGCAAAGCTGATCCAAGAGCCTTTCTGCTCAGCCTGGAGCTCACAGGAACTCTCAGCTCCCACCTGAGGGAATAACCTGTGTGTTATCCATCCTCCCCTTGGAGCAGCAGAGAACAGCCAGGTGTGAGGATGCAGATGCTGTGGGGGTGAGGAGGGGGTCAATACCTCAACATCGAGGCCAGTCAAGCCTCCACTTCTTCTGTCTCCCCCACCTGTGAGAGGGAGAAGTCATTCAGTGACCCAACACAGTTTTGATCCATCCCAGGTGGTTTTGTGGGAGAATTTATGATGATTTAAACAAAAAAAGGCTTTTTGGGGAGGTGGGGGAACACCTCGAAAAGTCAAACCTCGATTTTGTTCTCGCTAGATGTTTCTCACTGTGAAGTAAATCAAGCATTAAGTAATTAAAATCATCCTGGGAGAACTTAGAAGCAGCACAAAATGAGCCATGCCAGAGCCAGGCACAGCTCATCTCGAGGCCAAACGATTTTGACGTTTTTTTGGTTCTCTGAACAATTTGGGAACCCAGTGAAGCAAAAAAGCAGCAGTTGTGAGCACCACCCTCCACCTGGCCAGCACAAACCCCGACAGCTGAGAAACTCCACGTGGGAGCAAACACATCCTGCACCTCTGGGGGGATGCATCCAAACCTGTCAGCTCTCAGCAGGGGTTTGGGGGATTCTAAACCACATAGGCCACCCCTCCTTTCCCCCAGTAACTTTTTAAGCTCAGTTTTAGCTAAATCCAGCAACAATTTAGCAGTGCTGTTGATGGAAGTCCCTCCATACCCTGGTGGATCCATGCAGGATCTGCAACAAAAGCGCTGCATCCACTTTCCCAGCCCAAACCGGGGTCTCCCCTCCTCCAAAGACAAACAGGATTTCTTTTGAAGTCTGAATGTCTGTTCCTGGGCCAATAAAGTGCCTAATTTTCCCAGCAAGAAGGTAAAGGTGGCTAAAGGTGTTACAAGCACCTCCTTGTGAAGTGCAATTAGCAGTTGGGTGAAGGGGGGAAGTGTTGGCTGTGTCACCTCGCTTGGGATGGGCCAGATGGGCCAGGCAGGAGCCCAAACACCAGGGCTGGGGCCAGCCTGGCATGGCAGCCCCAGGCCATGGAGCTCTCCAGGGAGGCAGAGAGGTTTCCTTGCTCCATATCTCATCCTGCTGGTGACACTTGGAGAGGGGTTGTGATGCCTTAAATGGCTCCCTAGGAACAGAGAGCAGACAGGGATAAAGGAATCAAGGAGGGATTGATTGGAAAGGCCTTCAGAGGTACACTCTGGGCTCCAGAGGCTCCTGCCTCAGTGCATCCCAACATGGACAAGGACAGCTCCCGAGTTCTTCCCACTTGGATCTCAGCATCAATTCCCCAAGCAGAAGCCAGGCAAGGATGGAATTTGCCCAAGCTTGCCCCCCTGTCCCCAAGATTGTGGTTTACAGTTCTTACTCTGAGTGCCCTTGGAGAGCAAGTCAGAGGTTTTGTTATGTCTATCTTAGCATAGAGAACAGCACTTAACATCTACAGAAAACTTCAGAGTCACACTAGCAATACAGGATTGGAAAAATAGAAAAGTTAAAACCCAAGGCATCAGTTGGATGAGAGGAAGGGAGCAGGAGCAGCTTGCAGAGTTCACCAAGGCAGGTATTTGTTCTGATTCAGAAAACAGAGCCATGGTGATCTTCTGTAGCTGTGCTGGATGTAAGAATTGGCTGTACAGCCAGCCCCAAACCCATCTCCACCTACTGACCAGGAAAAGACATCCCTCACACACATTAAGACATGTTTGTTTAGGTCTTTCTCGACTCTTTCTGTTGTCTTCAAACGATGTGGTTGTGGAGGGAAGCAGTAATCAGTGTCAGAAATAGGGAGGATTCACAATAAAGGGGAAAGTGTGATAAAAAAGGACATGGAAATGTAACTCAGTTAAAAATATTCCAAGGTAGCAACGTTTCCCTGAAAAAACAACAGGGAAGGAAAGGAAAATAGAAGAGTAGTGAAACTCCATAATGTAGTTTCTGGTTTCTAATCCCCCAAAAACAATCCACACAAGGTTTTTTTCTGGACATGGTGGCAGTTCTGGTGACAGACCCTGAGAAATGCACTCTGCTGGGCCTGGTGCTGTTGGCTCCATCTGATCCCACCTCTAAATGAAGTTGGTCTCAAGCAAACAGGAGAGCACAAGGACATCCACAGGATCAAACCATAATCACCTTTAAACCTAAACCCAGCTCACTGCACCAAACACCATCACATCTACACAGAAACCTTCACATCAAGCTACCAGCTGGGGAGAAAATGTCCATTTTTGGGACTCAGGTAGATCAAACATCTGAGAAATCTGGGGTTTGCACATCTGCTTTTATCAACAGACAGCTCACTTGTACAAACACATCCAAGGGCAAGGCAAACCCTCTCCAATATTAAGCCACTAAAAGACAGGAGAATAGGTTAAGGACTGGCTAGCAGCCAGTGAGGTTTGCTAAACAGTGGAATCTAATAAAAATAATTGAAATATTTAAAGGCAGTTGCTTCACTTTGTAAAGAAGCACCTGCAATGATTACCCAAAACATTTGCAGGTGGAAAAAGGGCTGAGCACGTCATTGGTGTTAATATCATTTATGCTCAGAGGGCAAATTAGGCATTGTAATTGTCAAGAACCACTGGAGCTGTTTCAATAATGGGATGAGTCTGATAATGAGGGAGGATTCCTTTAGGTCACCTTCAGTGTGTAGCCCTGCAAAGCCAAGGCTTGGGTCTATTCAAAAGCTGACACCAAGGTGAAAGTTGTTGTCTGCAGTGTGTCCCAAGGATCAAGGTTTGTTTATTTTTTCCTTATCAAAACCTCAGAAGCACAGGCTGTGCTGTGGCCTCCAAGAACACAAGTGCAGGAAGGCAATGGCTACCCGAGGCAGGTAGCTTTTATATCTACTATCAACCAGTTAGGAAATTCTACATATCTTATTTTGTTCCCAACACCAGTGAGTATCAATTTCACTGACATGTCCTCTCCACACTCAGCTCCCTCCACCAACCAGCAAATCACAGGAACTTGAGTCAGAGAAGAAAGGAAGAGAAGGAGAAGAAAGGAGGTGAAAAAGAAGGAGAAACTGACACCCTGAAACCTCCATGTTATCTCTGTATAATATATAGAGGAAAATCCTAACACTACAGCTAAACTCTCTGTGATTCACTAAAAAAAAATCTTTTCACTTCTCTGGAGCATCCAAGTCCTCCCAAAAGTGAAGGGAGCTTCTCCCACAAGCTTAGGTCGCAGGCTAAGCAATTTTTTGAGGAGCTCTGGGGTTGAAAGGAACCCCAGAGGAGCAGGAGAAGCTCTCAGGCTTCCCTGGACTCCACCACCAGAGCTCAGAGGTGTCACTTCAGAGAACAAAGGAGAGGAGCCCACGAGGGAGGGGAGTTGTACATCCACACCTTTTTATCCAGTTGGGGCTACACGAGTACCCAGGCCCCAGCCACAGCATCCACTTGACACCAAACATTTTGGAAGCAGAATCAGCTGTTCTCTTTTAAAATAGGTGTATTTAAGCCTACACCCCACCCTCACATTCCTGGATTCCTGGCAGGATGTAGCCACCCTTGCAGACCTGATACAAAATACACTGATTTCCATGGAAAGACACTTGAGATTTCGCATAAAATTTACACTAAGCACTGTTAAAATTTATTCCAAGAGTTCTCAAGCAGGAGGAGTGACCCTCTGCTCCTGCCACCAGGCAGCTTCTTGGCATCAAAAAATCAATTCTCTGAAGAGCCTGGGGCACAGAAAATTGTCAGCCCAGTTTGTGCCATCCCAGTGCCAAATAACTTAGGAAATAAAATATGGAAGGGAGCAGTCAGATGTTGTTCTATGCCTTGCTAGAAATATTTAAATCCTGTTCTACAGATGGTGCCTTGGGTATTTTCCATCCCAGGATAAAAATGACTGGAGGGAGATATTCCTTTACTCTGAGGAGGACTTTTTAGAGAGGATTCACCAATTTAGAAAAGACTTTTCCTGCAGAAGGTGGAGAAGATGGCAGGCATCATCTGGCCAGGAGGAAACATGAAATGGAGCCCTCTGGCTTTTTCTGGTCCTCATGGACTCCTTGGAGGGACCATGGAGATGTGGATAGCACCATCAGCACTGCTTATCTCACCCTAAGGCAGGAAACCTGGGCCTCATCCTTAATTCCCACTGTCTCTGAGGAGCTGAAAAGCTTTAGGAGGGCAAATTGTCCTGCAGGAAGCACAATAAACATGAATTCCAGAGTGCTCTGATAACCTTGGCCCCAAAACTTAAGAGACTTCTTCCCAACTCAGGCAGTGGCTGATCCTCCACCTCCACATCCCTGTCATCCAGGATGCAACTTCCTTTCCAAGGAAGATGTTTCCAAGTCCTTAAAGTCCTTCAAGACTTTGTGCTGTTGCTTATCGCTTTAACAAATGAGTCAGAGGTGGTTTAGCCTCAGTTTAAGGTCCTGAAACCTTTGCTAGGGGGTTCCCCTAATTAGTGGGGTACAGCTCTCGTGCCTGCTGCTTGCCATATGAGTGGAAAAGTGGGGTTCACCTCTTCCTTTGAGGATTTGAGCCTTGCTGGCCACAGATGGGTACCTAAGCCAGGTATTTAGCCAGATTTTGTGTGTAGCCATCAACCTTCCCCAGAGATCTCTAAATTCCTTCCTAAAGCAGATATCTAAAATTAAACAGATGACTCACTAGATCAGCCGGGGCTAGAAATAAATCATCAGCTTTCAACTTGGAGTGGAATTAATGCACTCGTTAATGAGATAAACTCATTCTCTCATAGAATCATAGAATGGTTTGGGTTTGAAGGGACTTTAAAAATCATCTCATTCCAGCCCCCTACCATGGCAGGGACACCTTCCACTATCCCAGGGTGATCCAAGCCCCATCCAGCCTGGCCTTGGACACTGCCAGGGATCCAGGGGCAGCCACAGCTTCTCTGGGCACCCTGTGCCAGGGCGTCCCCACCCTCCTAGGAAAGGAATTCTTCCCAATATTCCATCTAACTCTTCTGCCTTTCAGTTTTAAGTCATTCCCCTTCATTCTATCACTGCACACCCTTGTAAAACCAATGCTGTCCTTTTCTCCTCCAACAGATTTTGGATTGGTAGTTAAATCTTGCCCCTGAAATCACCAGGTGGAGTTGGTATTGTATAGTGTGAGGGATCAGGTGATCATTTGTGTTGCTAGCCACCAGTTTTAGGAGTCTAAGAGTTTAATTTTTTATTCTTGAATCTTAACGGCTCAGAGTCTGTAACTGCCCCAAAAATGTGACTGTGGGGGGTTGGATTGGAAAAAAATCAGCTGAAGACAAATCCACTATAAGGTTTGTTCTCCAAATTTATGTTCTTTTCGTAGGGAGAGGAGAGGAGAGGAGAGGAGAGACAGATGGGTCCAATTGCTGCAGGAAATTCTGCATCTGAACGTTTTCCCTCACGGCAGGACAGAGCACGAGAGAAAAGCTCCTGCTTTTTCCCAGGAGACACTTGCCTAATAGCACAGAGTCAGCAAGTCGAGTTTGGGATAACAACCCGTGCCTCTCACCTTGCACAGCCATGCCCAGTGCCCTCCAAAGCCTGCTGAAGCCTCTGCAGCACCAAGGGCTGTTGGACTGGGTTCACAAACCCGAGCACCATTAAGAGAAAAATCCTACCAATATCAGCACTCTCGGCTCGCTTACACCTACTTTGCATTTTAAATGCCAGTAAATGAGTGCCCAAGGGAGCAGAGAATCAGACCCATCGATGCGGGAGTATTTCAGCAACCCAGACCCCAGGAATTTTGGAAGTGCCCCAGCATTAAAGCATTATTAATGCATATTGAAAAATAGCTGGAAATCTCCCCAGCATTGTTAAAGAATCACTTAATTATTATTAACTGAGTCACGGAGGGGCAGGCAGGCAAGTTTATGAAACCAGCACACTGAGTAACCGTGGACTCTGGAGGATGAGGTGGTTCTAATGCCAAGGTTTGTAATTAAGCTGTGGCCCAGGGCCGGGTGCTGATGCATTCAGCAAGTGCCCTCTGCTGGACTCCCATCCCAGCCGGAATCTCCCACATCCATCCCTGCCCCCTCTCCTCGGCAGGGCTGGGTGCATCCTCCCGGTGTGACTTCCAGCCCACTGCCCTCTCCAGGAGTCCCATCAGGTTTCTCAGCAAGAGCAATTATTTAGGGATAAAAAACCCCAAACCAACAACCTGAAGTTATAACCTGTGTCACCTCAGCTTGGTTAGGCTCGAGATGGGATTTCATTGCCCTTTCCTACCCCATTCCTACCCTTTCATGGCCCTTTCCTGCCCCATTCCCACCAGTGACTGGGAGGTGTCCATCCTCGCTGGCTCTCTCTCGATGACTAAAGCAGGTGGGGCTCACCTAGGTGAGCAGATATGTGAGAGTGCAATTAAACAGCAGAGCTTTCAACACCCAGCTCCCAGGGCCTTATTCAGCTAATTAAGAAAGCCATGCATGCATTCATTCCCCTGAGGTGTTTCTAGAGCACAGCCAAGGTTGGATTTGCTGCTGACCATTCACAACAATCCCTGCTGACCATTCATAATTCGCAATGCCAAGCCACAAGGGCTTGATTAAAGAGAATTAGGCTTCCTTAACTGGGACACATAACAGTCCTAGACCTCTAACTGGTCACCAGGAGTCCAGCAATCCTCTGGCCACTGCCAGGAGAGCCCTTGCTTTTTGCTCCATGCACATCTTCCATCCCCATCACCAGGTTTGGCTGCCAGGTACTCAAGGCAGGAACGGTCTCTCCTTAGGTTGATGTGTAGGACTCAGCACAGCAAGGCCTCTAGGCATGCTTATAATGCAAACAGAGAGATTAGATCGAGTCTGGCCTCTCTCTCAACGCTGTAGGCAGCAGAAGAGTGGAGTGTTTGCCTCTTATCTGGAGTCTTGGGGGATTGGCCCAACATATTGACATAAACTCCTGCCAATGTCAGTTTACACTAAGTAAAATGGGTTATAAAATGTGTTGGCTCAGGAGCAAGATCTGAGTCCTGGTAAGGCATATCCTCTGCAGAGCCCAGAACCTCCCACGGAGAGGAATGGACCATGCAAGCCACTCACAGCTCTGGACCCCCAAAGGCACAGGGTGCCTGGGCAGGCTTGGTAACCCAGCAAGGCTCCAAGGCCAGGAGCGTGGCATGTGCCCACAGTGGGCTTGGGGTCCTGCAGACACCTGCAGAGACATGCAGACAGCAATTCTTGACAATCTTGTGAGGAATTCAGCAGTTAGAGAGGGGAACGGCGAATTTCAAAGTGATCTCAAATGAAAAAATGCATTTTCTCACCAAGAAATATCCTAAGATAGTGAGAGTGCAAGAAAGGCTTCGCTGTCTGGGACCTGTCTGGGACCACAGAAATGAGAGATGTTCTCCAGGGAGGTCACTTTCTGCAGTCATTGCCCTCGTGTTGTCCCAGAGCCACATCCATCACAGAGGGATACTGGAGAGTGCCCCTCTGCTGCTTCTCCTGCTATGGCTGAGCCTGGTATCCATGAATTTTATCCAGGTGCCTCCACAACCTTCCATAGCAGCAGATTCCAGGACCTCACCAATGGTTTTTTCATGCTTAAGAATTAAAATTCATGGAATCGTTAAAGTTGGAAAAGACCTCTGAGGTCATCGAGTCCAGCTGACCAAAAGCCTCCACGTCCAGTAAAGCAGGAGGGTCATTCCCAGACTCAGCCCCCACGTGCTGGGTGTTTCCAGGGGTCCTGGGTGTCAGGGCTCCCACTGCAGTCCCTGGTGCCTCAGACTGTCACAGAATCATGGAATATCCTGAGTGGAAAAGGATCCATAAGGATCATCCAGTCCAGCTCCTGGCCCCACACACAACACCCCAATAATCTCACCCTCTTCATCCCTGGGAGCTGTGCCCAAACACTCCTGGAGCTCTGGCAGCCTCGGGGCTGTGCCCATGCCCTGGGGAGCCTGGGCAGTGCCCAGCACCCTCTGGGGGAAGAATCTTCTCCTAACTATGGCTGCGAAGGGAACAGGACTGCCCCAAGCCCTGTGAGCAGCTCAGCTGAGCCTCTCAGGAGCAGCTCCCAGAGATCCCAGTGCAGCTCGCATGCCTTTTTTCATCCCTGTCGTCATTAGGAAGTCTCAGGCACAATCTTGGAATATATATGAATAGAATATCATAGAATGAGGATATATAAATGCAGGGACCCAGGTCTGGTGCTCGAACCTACCCAGATGTCAGTGATTGAAACACAGACTCTGCCTGGTACCTGCAAAGGTAACTTTTATTGTCCAAAGCACATCTTATATCCTGTTCCAAAACCAGCAGTGCAACAACCACAAACTTCAGCTTCTAGGATTACACCTTTAGCATCTCAAGCAGTTACTGATTACAACCTCTTTGCTAATCTCCTGTTAACTATCCTACTTTTGCCTCGCCTTCTTCTCTTTATTTGGCTCCTGCTCTTTTGTTTTGGCCACTGCCAGGCCTGGGGTATGCCTGTCTCCCCCAGGCCCCCACGCCAACAAAATCCATCCTTCCTGGCCACATCCTGCACCCTCGCACCCAGAAATGTGTTTCAGTTAGAAAAGAGAATTTCAAATAAAGCCAAAATCGAACATTTGCGTTTTCAGACACTGTTTTCTGTTTTTAAGCGAGGAGATTAACCAAAGAACAGGCTTAGAGCGTAATTCAGCTTGTAAGGGACCCCATCTCTCCTCCAACCACCTGCTCCAAGCGAGGCCAGCTGCGAGCTCAGACCAGGCTGCTTCAAGGAACAAACCACAAAACCTGGAACTAGGAAATGCCAAAACAAGGTCCAGAGCTAAGGAGCAACGTGGTGTGGAAGCGTGGCTTGAGTGCCAAGGTCCCTGGCAAGAATTCCATCCAGATGTGAGGGAAAGCTCGGGAAGAGCACACAGCAGCAGCTCCTGTTAGCTCTCCACAGCCACCACCACAGTGGTCCAGAGGTGAGGTGTGGAAAGGAAGGGATCAGCAAATCTTCATAACCACACTGTTGGAGTCCAGGGAAGCCTGAAAACTTCTCCTGCTCCTCTGGGGTTTTTTTTTATTCCCAGAGCTCCTCAAAAAATGGCTTAGCCTGCGATGGGAGAAACTCCCTTCACTTTTGGGAGTTTCCCTCCTTTTTTTGGGAGAGCCTGAATGCACCAGAGAGGTGAAGAGATTTATGTTTAGTGAACCACAGAGAGTTTAGCTGTAGTCTTAGGATTTTGCTTTGTGTATTATATAGACAAAGTGGACATTTTTTGGGGTGTTGGTCTTTTCTTCTTTCTTCTTCTTTCTTCTTCTTTCTTCTTCTCTCTTCTCTTCTCTTCTCTTCTCTTCTCTTCTCTTCTCTTCTCTTCTCTTCTCTTCTCTTCTCTTCTCTTCTCTTCTCTTCTCTTCTCTTCTCTTCTCTTCTCTTCTCTTCTCTTCTNCTCTCCTCTCCTCTCCTCTCCTCTCCTCTTCCTTTCTTCTCTGACACAGTTCCTGTGCTTTGCTGGTTGGTGGAAGGAACTGAGTATGGAAGGGACATGTCAATGACATTGACATTTGTTGGTGTTGGGAACAAAACAAAATACGTAGGATTTTCTTAATTGGTCAATATTAGATATACAAGGTAGCTCCTGTGAGCTGCCATTGCCTTTCTGCACTTGTGTTCCTGGAGGTCACAGCCCTGGCTGTGCCTCCAAGGTTTTGATAAGGGAAAGATAAACAACCTTGAAAAAGCAGAAAGAAGCCTCGTTTCATCTTTTTGGGACATGGGACACTGAAATAAGTGAGAAAGCTGAGCCAGAGGCTGTCAAGGAACAAGCAGACCCTGACACCACACGAGAAGGAAGAGCAGGCCAGGGGTTAATGTGAATTAATGAGAGCCAGGTTCCAGTGAAGAGCAAGACCACCACGTCCTCCAGCCCCTCTGAGCTCCGTGAGGGACGCTGGAAACACAGCAGGTGGAAGCTTAGTGGTGTAAACTGGGCCACACACCAGAGACAGAGCTTCATTTCAGCAAATTAAGGATGGCAGGGATTCATCCATCACCAGTCGTGTCCCAGGGAGGGGAATGCCCTACAAACCTCATCTTACAACAAAGGAGGAACAGATCCAAGTGGTCAAACAGCAGCAGCTTCAACAGGAGAGGCTTCACATGAGTCAATATGTGAACTATTCAAGAGTTTTTCTGCTTGCTGATTTAAAATCCACAGCCCTTATCAACAAGGAGAGGGACTGCAGTGGCTTTTCTTTAAGGCAGATTAAGAAGGGAAGTAAAAGTAGGTATTTGAGATAAGGAATAAAACAAGCGAGTTGTTGTAATAAAATAAAACCAGCCTAATTTATGGAGTAAAAAAAGACATTTTTGTCCTAGCTAGAGCTCAGGAGTGGGGAAAATCAATAAGGGGAATAAAGGATGTGAAGAAATATTTATAGTCAGCAGAGTCAAAGTTGAAGAGAAGGCATTTTTCTTGTGCAAGCAACAAAGAAACCCTGACGAGAGCATTAATTTGTTACTCCAGGGGAATGGTGGAACCATGGATAATAACCAAGAAAAGCCCTGGGTGTTCAATAAAGACCTCAGTTCTGCGTTTTGGGAAAAAAGCTGCACAAGCTACTTCTACCACACACTGCTGATGATCACACTTAGGGCTCTAACCATAAGCAAGGAGATGGTAATCAGCATCTCCCACAGCTAGCCATTAATAAATCTGCAGATTCAGATCATTTACATCCAGGAGGTTTTAAAGAGCTGGCCAAGGAGGCATTGGAGCTTGTTCAAAAGTCTTTGAACCCCGGGGAAGTTCTAGAGGACCAGGAGAAAATGAATGTTCTGTTGGTGTTTTAAAAGAGGACAGCATAGGTTCTAGAGTGCCAGCCTGACATTAATCCCAGAGAAAAAAACAATAATGGAACAGCTCACATGAGATTTGTTTATTATGGAATCAAAGGAAGGTAATATAATTGCTGCCAATCAACTTGGGTTTATGAAAAGTAGATCTTGTCAAATTAATTTGATGCATTTTGTGATAACAGCACAAGAGTGGGAAGAGTGCTGATGTAATAAGGGGAAGAGTGCTGATGTAATTTTACTTGGATTTCCCTCAAGGCAACTGCCTGGGTGCTGCATGATATTTTGATTAAGAAGCTGGAGTCCCAAACATGGCACACATGAAAGGGATTAAAAACCAGCTAACGTAGGTCTCGGAGCGTTCCTCTAAACAAGGGATCCCTGCCAGAAGGGTGTGTTCCGAGGCAGGTCCCACAGGGAACCGTTCCTTAACACCCATTTTAACACTTTCTCCACATCCTGGAGAAAAAAAAAAAAATCTATTAAAAATTGCTATGACAACACAAGGTCTACTGGATCAGCAGGTAAGGAAGAGGCTGAGGTCAGTGGGGTGGAGGAAGAGGAATCCCTTGTGCAGGTGGGAGAAGGAAGGTGAGGGCCAAATGTAAAGGCAGATGTGCTGAAGAGAAGAACGTGGCTGTGTTCCCCCTCCTGGGAAGGAGCAGTGCAGGAAGAGCTTTGGGCATCACAGCAGGCAGCCCCAGGAGGAGGAGAGGCTGGGGGCACTCGATTTGTTCAGCTGCAGCACAGGAGACTGAGGGGAGACTCCTCGGGGGCTGAGGCAGCAGAGGGGCAGCTCTGATCTCTTCTCTCCATGACAGTGACAGTGATGCCTTAAATGGCTCCCTAGAAACAGTGACTAGACAGCAATAAAGGAAAAAAGGAGGGATTTATTAGAAAGGCCTTCAGGTGCACACTTTGGGCTGTAGAGGTCTTGCTTCAGTGAATCTCAAAATGGACATCCACAGGTCACAAGTGCTTCACACTTTGATATCAACATTAATTCCCCAAGCAGAACCCAGCCAAGGATGTGATTTCCCCCAGCTTTCCCCCTTTTTCTCAAGATGATATTTTACAGTTTTTATTTCTGGGTGTCCTTGAAGAGCAACTTAGAGGTTTTGTTATGTCTATCTCAGCATAAGAGAGCAGCACTTAACAGCTACAGAAAACTTCAGAGTTACACTGGGCAGTACAGGATTGGAAAAATATAAAAGTTAAAACCTAAGGCATCAGGAGGACCTGAGGGAACACCTGGAGCTGTGCCAGGGGAGGGTTAGGCTGGATATCAGGAAAAGGTTCTTCCCCCAGAGGGTGGTGAGGTGTTGATGTGAAGAGCCCTCGTTTTTTCAGGGCCTCGCTAGCAAAAATTTAGAGTTTATTGATTGATGATTAGAAGGCTTGTTTTATTTTATAGATTTGATATTTACATTAGATATTAATAAGAAGGAAAGAGAAAGAGAGATTAGATCTTTTCAGCTTGCTTCAGATGGAGGAATTCTCTGTGTGAACACACAGCCCCAGAGTGTGTATAACATAAACTATGAAAAACACATTTTAAAATAGAAATTTCTCATTGGTTAAGGAGAGTACATTCTAAATAACTTCAATATTTACATTTTTCTTAACTTGAGAACAACTTTGATGGATTCAGTGCTGTAAGAATCAGTGAGGCATAAAAATGCCTAAAGAAATCTTTTCAGGGTTATCAACAGTGGGGCACTGCCCAGGCTCCCCAGGGAATGGACACAGCCCCAAGGCTGCCAGAGCTCCAGGAGTGTTTGGACACTGCTCTCAGTGTGTACTGAGAGTACACACTGCCCACACCTGAGCTCAGCACTGCCAGAATCACTGCAGAATGGTCACAAGAGCTTGAGCACAGAATGATTTAAAGACTTTTTACCCAATTAACAGTTCCAGTGTAAGATATTTTCAGCAGTGTACCAATAACTATTAATCCTAGTTCACACATTTCTTCTACCTCAAACCCATCCTAGCAATCCCTCAGTGCCACCAGCACAGCCGGGATGGAGGAGAAGGAGAAGAAGGAAAGACCCAGGGCCCCCACCCTGAACCCTCCATGTTTGTCCCCATTCACCTCCATACCACAAACCCCAAAACTCTGATTTTTCACCCTGTGATAAACTAACTCCAATCTGTCTCCCATTCTCCATGCTTGCAGTTCATTCAGGAGTGTTGGGAGCTTTTTCCAGGGGCACAGATCAAAGGCTGTGTCCCCCTGGGATGTCAGGGTGGGGTCCCAGACCTTCCTGAGCCACAGGAAAAGTTTCCCAGCTTTCCTGGACTCCAACACTTTCCCTCTTCCCATCTCTAGACCGTGGAGCTTGTCCTCTTCAGGGTTTGCTTGTAGAGGACCTACCACAGACAGGCCATTTTCCAGGTCAGGACCTGGCCTCTTTCCTGGCATCAGCACAGTGGGAGGATGCCATTCCCACAAGCCATTCCTGTTGTTAGAGAGCACGAAATGAGTACACACACACAGACACATGGTGGAGGTGGTAGAAGAAGAAGAAATGAGTTTAATTTTTTACTGTTTTTATACAATTTTTTGGAAATTCATGGATTGGATAGTGAGATTTTTTTTAAATTTAACTCTCTTGGTTTGGACAGAAGTTTACTAAAAACTTTTCTTCTTAGGAATGGAATGAAAACAAGAGAGACAGTCACAAAAACATAGTTTTTTGTTGATAGAAGAATTTTGAGTGAGAACTCTAGAGCAAATTTTCAAAACAATCAGAAGGCTGAAATCCAGGGAGACACATCCCCTCCCAGGGAGCACAGAGGGAAGGGGAGCTGGCTCTGAGGAGCCCAGGGTGAAAGACAACATTCACCCCTGGTAACATTTTAAAAGGTTTAATAAGGGGTTTAATAAAAGGGACATTAGGAGACAGAAATAAAGTGAAGAGAGTTAATATGGCCACAGGTGCTTGGGATGATGCCAGGGGCACACCTTGGCTACCAAACCTCTTCTGTTAAATGCCCGAGTCTCATACATATTCATAGATTTCTATGCATCATTCATTTTTAGGTATCTCTTGGGTTTCAAGTCCCCCCCATCATGTCACTGTTTCCTTCTTGCAGGTCTGTTTAAAAGCTGATAATCCATTGTGGTCCAGTTCTGCTGAGCACATCTTTTCGGATCAATATCTTCTTCCTTCCAGAGTCTTAGGCCTGTGTTGTTATCTTGACCAGATACCTCAGGAATGTGGGAACTTCCTTGCTTTTTGCTATCCTCAGTTAGCTACATGAGAAAAGGCATTCTACACATCATGACAAAAAAATCCCAAGAAATCACACTACTAAGAAACTCTATCCATGCCACTAAGTGTTCTAACATCACACATATGACATCCAATTTAATATTGGTGAAAAGCCAATAATACAATAAGCACTTATAACACCTGGGGTGCTCCACGCTGGGAATAACAGTGGGATCACACCCTTCAGCCACAGCACAGGACAGCAAATTGTCAGGTGTGGGAGTCAAGGGAGGCCAGGAAACCTCTCTTAGTCCCCCCAGGGTTGTGTTTATCCCCAGAGCACCCCAGGGTGGCTTGGATGTTGATCTGAGCCCTTGGGAAGGTTTGCCCTCAATCCTGGATGAGCTGCAAACACCCAAGAAGTGAGAAAAGCTTTTTGTTTTTGCATCGCAGAGAATTTAGTTGTAGATTTAGATTTTGTTCTATGTATTTTATGGGCACAAGATGCATGCTTTTGGGTGTCAGTTTCTCCTTCTTCTTCTTCTTCTCTTTCCTCTTTCTCTTCCTCTCTTCTCTGACACCAGTTCCTGTGGTGTGGTGGTTGGTGGAGAAAAGTTAGTATTGAAAAGACATATCAATAAGATGAAGGTTTACTGGTGTTGGGAACAAAAATAAGATACATATTGTTTCTTGAATGGTTATTAGTTAGATATAAAAAGTAGCTGCTGATTAGCAGCCATTGCTTTTTTGCTCTGGTGTCCTAGGAGGATGCTGTCCTAGGAGGTTTTGATAAGAAAAATAAACAACTCTGATACAGCACAGAAGATCTCTCGCTTCATTCTTTTCAACATCACGAACTGAAGGAAGAGAATCTCAAGGCCAGAACGCAGGGCAAACCCCTGGGGGGGTCCAGACCCCCACAGTCTGGGAACAGCATCACCCCACAGCCATCCCTCACCTCACCACCCCACACACCCACAGGGAATGATGTGCAGCCCCCAGTGCTGCTCTCCCAGGACTAGAGGCTGCTCCTTCCGCAGCTCTTGGAGGGATGGCTGTAGAGAGGGGCTGGCCCTGATGTCCCAGGGCCTTCCCACAAACTACACATGTCCTTAGAAGGCTTTTTCTCAGAAGGCTTATTTATTAATATCAAGAAACAGAACAAATCTCTCTCCTTCCAGCAGGTTCAGCTGCAGGGAATGTCTGTGTCCCTCTGTGTCTGTGTCTCTCTGACTCTGTTAGTCAGGAATTTACAAGACAGAGGAAGACATTTCATTGATCAAGGCAACCACTTTACTAGAAACAATACCTTATTTACATTTTTTTATCAAAGCTCACTCCTGGGAAACTACAAAAGATTCCCTTAGAAAAATGGTTTTTAGGACAGCTTAGCAAAAGCTTGCATTTGTCCAGCCTTTCTCTGAGATTTCCTAAAAAACCCACTACACACCATCACCACAGGATGGCTAATGAAATCTGCCCAGAAAAGCTTTTTATAAAGATATTTATCACGCAGCTAATCAGGCTAATTAGATCCCAAGCCAACGCCACAACCCCTCCACAGGTGAGAGCAGTGCACAGATTGTTCCAGGGAGAGGCAGGGGAATGGGAGATCAGAGCCCAGCCCAGCTCCCAGCCACGGAGAGCTCAGCAGAGCCAATTACACCCCAAAATGCCTGGAAATGAGCCCCAAATCAAACACAGCTGAAAGCAGGGCTGGCACCCCGTGGTTTGTGCCACCCACTGCTGTGAGGATCACAGCCTGGTGCTGACTCTGGCTCTGACCTGGATCCACCAGAGTCCTGCTCCCACTGCCAGCCCTGCCAGGAGGAGATCCCACTCGTTAGTTTTACACTTTCAGGGATGCAGGAGGCTGCCACTGATGCCTTTCCCTGGTCTTAAAATTCAAACCAAAACACAGTTTATAAGGGAAAAGGGGTTTTTACCTCGAGATTTATTTCAGGATCTTTGGGGGTACAGTTGTCTAGGTGGAATGCCCTGAAAATGCATGCACTGCACTTCACACTGAAATACACACAATTATAGGCCTTGCAAAATTAACATATTTATCAAAGATTCCCCAATGAGAGGCTGGAATGAACTTCTTGTTTTGAGGAACTTTTCTCTCTGGATGGGCTTATTTTAGTTTACAAAAATGTGTTCTGGAGAGGCCCTTGGTGTCTGGGGCTCCCAGGATGTTTGCTCTCCTGGTTTAACGGTGCCGTGGGGCTGAGCTGAGTTCTCAGCCTTGGGGAGGTACAAGTGTGGGGCTAAAAGCACTGAGAATGCACCAAACTATAAAAGAGTGTCAGAGAGGGGTATAAAGAAAAAGCAGAACATCATTCTGGCATCACCACTGCCCCTCTGGAGTCAGGAATCAGAACCACTGGAGATCTTTTACCCCTGTTCTTCCCTCCCTGCTGACTCCACATCATTTAATTGGGTTTAAAAGTGGTATAAACCCTTTGCATAGAGACTGAATTTGTCCCTGATATGCATTTTTTTTCTTTATAGATATATATCATGATATATATATATTAACATATTGTGTGTAGTAATCATTTTCCCAGGCAGGAACTGTACATTATTCTCAGCCTTGGGTCTAAAGGGATGCATTTACACAAGGAAGAGGTTTTATACAAGAGGTCAAACCCCTCACAGGACATTAAATATGGATATTAAACACAGTGGTGTTTCCAAAAGGGACAGCAGGGAGTTGAATTTTTTTATAGTTGTCAGCTGAGTCTTGTGATCAAATTTTGGGAGGTGCTGAGCCAAGGGCAAGGTCTTCATTCCAAGAGCTCCGTGCCAGACCAGGCAGGTGGTGGCTGGTGAGCAGCAGGGTGGGAAGGAGGCTTTCCTTAGGGAAAGCACCAGGCTGGGAACGGGATTGCAAACATCACTGAACTGGGATGGACCTTCACAGCCTCACCACACCAAAACCTGCACCACCCTGCCAAGGAGAGGTGCCAGACACTCACAGGAACCCAGTGTGTCCCTTCAGCCCCAAAGGGCTTGGGGTGCTCCTCAGCACCTCCTGTTTGTCGGAGGTCTGGGCCCCTGCTGGGGTCAGAACTGGGGGTTCCAACCCTGTCCTCTACCCTGGGGCTTTTCTTCCTTTGGTTCATCATGTTGGGAAGAATGCAGCAAGAGATCTTCTGTGCTGTTTCAGAGTTGTTTATTTTTCTTATCAAGACCTCAGAGGCAGAGGCAGCATCCTCCAAGGACACCAGGGCAGAAAGGCAATGGCTGCTAATCAGCAGCTAC
>VZTN01025361.1:107005-132565 GCA_013400515.1 Erpornis zantholeuca | reverse complement strand
TACCTTTTATATCTAACTAACAACCATTCAAGAAACAATATGTAACTTATTTTGTTTCTAACACCAGTAAACCCTCATCTTATTGATATGTCTTTTCAATACTAACTTTTTTCCATCAACCATCACACCACATGAACTGGTGTCACAGAAGGGAGGAAGAGAAAGAGGAAAGAGAAGAAGAAGAAGAAGGAGAAACTGACACCCAAAAGCATCCATCTTGTGTCTATATAATACATAGAACAAAATCTAAATCTACAACTAAACTCTCTGTTCTGCAAAAGCAAAAAGCTTTTCTCACTTCTTGGGTGTTTGCAGTTCATCCAGGATTGAGGGCAAACCTTCCCAAGGGCTCAGATCAACATCCAAGCCACCCTGAGGTGCTCTGGGGATAAACACAACCCCAGGGGGAGAAAGAGAGGTTTCCTGGCCTCCCTTGACTCCCACAAAGGTCATTCCCTCAGCTGGGACATGTGATGTCTAGAGGAGCTGGACAGTAAATATCACCCCCACCAACAACCACACCTTGTGCTGCCTATGTCTCCAGGCTGGAAATATTGCCCTCACCTCTAGTTCTTCTCCTTCAGCTCTGTCCTGTCACAGGTCTGGTTCGTTCTGTGACCTTGGGCAAGCCACTTTACCTTGGGCTGTTCTGTTTTTGCAGCTCAGGAAGGTTTATTTGGGCCCCAAAAGTCCAGCTGACAACATCAAATTTACTCTGATAAATGTCCACTTGTACGAAGTAAACCACATTCAGCCACTCAGGCACTTTGGCTCCACCAGGAGCTGGACTGGATCATCCTTGTGGAATGTTCCAAGTGAGGATATTCCACGATTCTAAGAACACAAACACAGCCCAGCTGCTGTGTTCACTGATAAAACCAAGCCCACTTGGAGATAAAGACCTTGGGAATGGTCCAACCCTCTTAACTTTGAACACCCAGAGAAGGTGGCAACTTTTCCAAAGTCTCTTTAGGCTGAACCTTTCCTCAAAGCCTTCCTGTTTGTTTTTATGGGCAGCAAAGGGCAGGTGGCCATGCCAGGCTGCCAAACAAGCCCTGTGGCCATCTAAAGGCAGGTGAGGTGAGCACCATCCTTGCTGAGCCTGCTGTGCTTCAGGCCATGTCAGAGTCCGGGGAAGCCTGAAAACTTCTCCTGCTCCTCTGAGAATTTCTTTAGTCCCCAGACCTCCTCAAAAGTGGCCTAGCCAGCGACCTAGGCTTTTGGAGAAGCTCCCTCCACTTTTGGGAGAATCTGAATGCACCAGAGAGGTGAAGAGATTTTTGTTTAGTGAACCACAGAGAGTTTGGTTGTAGTTTTAGGATTTTGCTCTATGTATTATAGAGACACAAGATGGATGCTTTGGGGTGTGGTTTCTCCTCCTTCTTCTTCTTCTTCTTCTTCTTCTTCTTCTTCTTCTTCTCCTCTCTCCTCATTCTCTTCCTCTCTTCTCTGACACCAGTTCCTGTGGTGTGTTGGTTGGTGGAAAAAAGTTAGTATTGAAAAGACATCAATAAGATGAAGGTTTACTGGTGTTGGAAACAAAATAAAATACATATTGTTTCTTGAATGGTTGTTGGTAAGATATAAAAGGTAGCTGCTGATTAGCTGCCATTGCCTTTCTGCCCTGGTGCTCCTGGAGGATGCTGCCTCTGCCTCTGAGGTCTTGATAAGACAAATAAACAATTCCTGAAACAGCACAGAAGATGTCTCACCTCGTTCTTTCCAACATGAAGAACTGAAGGAAGAGAATCTCCAGGGTAGAGGACAGGGACAGGAGCCAAGGGCTCCAACCTCTGCAGGAGCCCAGGTCCCCAACAGGGCCAGGCCAGGGGGGCTGAGATTTCTCTGAGGTGGTGCCACAGGGGGCTTGGGGTGTCCCAAAAACATGAGATAGCATGGAAATGACCACAGAAGAATTGGGACAGCAGAAAGTCGGGGGCCAGAGTTGGAATCTGAAAAATCTCAGGTGTGGCATCACCTGAGGAGTTGGGGAAGCCTAAGGAACAGAAAACTCAGACCTCTAAGCAAGAATCCATCTCTGAGGATGGAGTTTCATCTGGGGCTAACAGGAACAACAGCCTTTGGGGGGAAAAAAACCCCAAAGTTGGGGTTTGAGTGCTCCCATAAACTGGAGTTTGAGGCCTGGTAGTCTACAGACACAATCTAGCTCAGATTAAAGCTGTGTGGGAAGCTCAGATAGAATTGGGGTTTCCAGAACTTAATCATGTTAGCAATCCCAGGTTATTCCTTTCAAAATCAAAGAATAATTAAAGAAGAGAGCCAAGGCAGAGCTCAGCACTGGGTCTCACTCAGAGGAACACGAATTTCACAGCAGACACGGGGATGACAAACCATAATTAACATCTGGGAGCAACTGGGTGAGGACCTGGAGACTCCTATTGTAAATTAAATATCAGTTTGGTCAGAGGATCATTAAAAATAGGCTTTCACCTGCTCCTAATTATTTCTCCCACTACAATAGCTGTTTGTTCCCACTCAGGGGAGGACAGGGCTGTGAGACAGAGTGTGCAGAGGGTGGAATTCACCTCTCTGAGGCAGCTCTGACCTGCTCACACTCAGGGCTCCGCGAGGGCAAAAGTCCTTTGCATAGAGGTGCTTTTAACCCCCGTGTGAAGCTCAGAGCACCTGAAAAATTGCATATTTCAATCTGCTGAGGCCGTGGCTGCTGCTGGCTGGGCTCTGGCAGCAATGGAAGTGGCTGCAATCCAGCTGCAGGTCCAGCCCTCGCCGTGCCTTCGTGTGCAGGCAGTGTGTGCTCATGCATCGATGCAAATTCACCAACAGCCTGTTTGTAATGCATTCAAATTTCAACCCCAAAGAGAACTTGAAAACAAAAAAAAAAGAAAAAAAAGAAAAAAAAGAAGAGGAAAAAAAAAGCCCCACATTTTTTAAGCCTTCAAAACAAACGCTCTTTTCAACCCACTGGCAATTACGGAGAGGTCCTGATCCTTTCTGCATGTTGCTGTCAAACAAGTTTTCAGTAGGATTCAATAAAGTGATCTGACATTTCTTTGGAGATCTTTACACACAGTAGCTCAAGCCAGGAAAGAACTTTACTTCTGGCAGCTATGTGAATATTTTATTTTGCCCAAAGCTAGACAGGTGTGATCAAGAAGAACAGGGGGGGGGGAAAATATATTAGCAAAAGGCCTTTCAGTGGCAGTACAGGTGTTTGCTGGAGTGCAGTGGGTTTGGGTTGTGTGTGTGTTTTTTTAAAGAAGAAAATCTTAGCAGGGTTAAGATTAAAGGTGCAGCACATTTATTTCTCATGGACTGAAAGTTAGGAAAGTGTTTTATAAAAGAGAGGCTAGGGTTTGCCCCTGGAAAGGGCATTTTGAACTAGATCTGAAACAAGGGATTAAGCTCCTCATTCCCACTCAAAGAGACTTTGGCACATTTGTTGTATTCCCTGGATCCAAGCCCTTCTCACCAAGCATTAGGGAGTCACTAAAGAGTTAAATGAGTTTATAATTCACAGAACAAGTCAATGCATTCATTCAAACAGTTACAGAAAGGTCACAGGCTGAGATGCCTGAAACCTGCTTAAGCAACAATTTTTTGCACCTAAGGTAAGGCGAAACACAGGACACATTTCCTGGAAGAGGCCTGGAGTTCCTGCTAAGGCACCAGGACAGGGGCAAGAAGCTGAACTGGGTTTTTTTTTTGAAATCTGGGGAGCCTCCTCCCAACTCAGAGTCTCAGGGAGTTTGTTGGAGATGAAGAGGTTGATAAAAATCTATAATTGTGTGTGTATAAAGAAGAGTCTTCAATTCAGTGTTAAGGGCAAGTGAGAGAGGAGCTGGGGCCAGCCTGGCTGAGGTCCAGCAGGAGGGACATGCCCCAAATCCTCCTGCAAGCTCTGCCCTTGGCAGTGCTGGACAGCCTGGGATGTCTGGAGGGGGAATCCAGGAGAGGCCAAAGGGAAAAGTGAGGTGGCCTGGAGGGAGGGAGCAGTGGGCAGGGGAACAGCTTCACCCATGGAGGAGGCAGAGCTGCTGTGCCTGAGCATCTCCAGCTGGGATGTGTTGGAGTCCAGAAAAGCTGAAAAACTTTTCCTGTTGCTCAGGAAGGTCTGGGACCCACCCCTGACATCCCAGGGGGACACAGACTTTGATCTGTGCCCCTGGAAAAAGCTCCCAACACTTTTGGATCAACTGCAAGCATCAAGAATGGGAGACAGATTGGAGTTAGTTTATCACAGGGTGAAAAATCAGAGTTTTGGGGTTTGTGGTATGGAGGTGAATGGGGACAAACATGGAGGGTTCAGGGTGGTGGCCCTGGGTCTTTCCTTCTTCTCCTTCTCCTCCATCCCTGCTGTGCTGGTGGCACTGAGGGATTGCTAGGATGGGTTTGAGGTAGAAGAAATGTGTGAACTAGGATTAATAGTTCTTGGTGCATTATTGAAAATATCTTACATTGGAACTGTTAATTGGGTAAAAAGTCTTTAAAACATTCTGTGCTCAAGCTCTTGTGACCATTCTGCAGTGATTCTGACAGTGCTGAGCTCAGGTGTGGGCAGCACACAGAAATTGAGATCAGAACTTAATAAACAACACAAAACCAGAAGCTGCACTTGTGACTCCTTTCTTTCCTGGTATGGAGCCTGGAAACAGAAGAAAGAACAGCCCAGCCAGGGGCAGCAGGCTCGTTCAGGGATGGTCTTTGGTGATCCTTCAAGGTGTCAGCTCCACCCTAAACCTTACAGAACGAAGCCCTCAGTGCCTGAGCTCACAGCATTTCATGTGAAAGTGCCTCTTTGTGGTTCATAACCTCTGTGGGCTGCTCTATCTTTGCACCACTGTACACAGGTTTTCAGTCCCTTGCACACAGATGGACAAGGAATCAACCTGCAGGGGTTTCAAAAGCGTGAAGGAGAGCAGCCCTGGTGAAGAGAAAGAAGGAAGAAAAATTAAGATAAAACTTAAAAATTTTTCAAAAACTAACAGAAAGAAGAAAGAAGAAGAAAAATGAAGATAAAATTTAAAAAATTAGAAGAAACAAGAAAGAAGAAGAAGAAGAAGAAGAGAAAGATGAAAGAGTAAGAGAAGAATGGGGGGGAAGGAAAAGGAAAAGGTATAAAAGAAGAAAAGAAAAACAAAAAATGAAAAGGAAAAGAAAAGGAAAAAGGGAAAGAAAAAGAAGGAAAAAAGAAAAAAGAAAAAGAAAAAGAAAAAAAGAAAAAGAGAAAGAAAAAGAAAAAGAAAAAAAGAAAAAGAGAAAGAAAAAGAAAAAGAAAAAAAGAAAAAGAGAAAGAAAAAGAAAAAGAAAAAAAGAAAAAGAGAAAGAAAAAGAAAAAGAAAAAAAGAAAAAGAGAAAGAAAAAGAAAAAGAAAAAAGAGTCACTGGAGGGAAGAGGTACATTTTTCTCTAGGTTAACTCTCACTTTGTGTTGATCACACAGTGAGGCACGAAGGATCCCAGCTGCCATAACCACAGAAGAAATATCTTTAAGAGCCTTCAGAGGGATTGAAAAATGATCAGGAAAAATGACCAAGAAGAATCAGGTGCCTCTGGGAGCTGAGTCAGGGCAAAACTCCTTCTCAGGAGCTCCAGATGTCCTTCTGCAGGCAGATCTTCCCTGGAGCCAGAAGCAGGTGAGGTGGGAGCTGAACCACCTCGCTGAGAAGCCTTCATCTGGGTGCTGTCTCCTCTGTGACACCTTTCAGGGGCTGGCCTGTGACATCTCCTCATTTCTCCAGCAGGAAATGGAAGATTTGGAGCTGATGAGCACAGGGGGGATAGCACAGGATAAAGAGAAAGAGAGCCAGGGTTTTTACTCCAGCACTGGAGGTACCTGCTGTGGGCTCTGTCATCTTTTGGGGCTACAAAGGGTGTCAGGGACCAGCCACCCCCGTGTGAGTTGCCCTCAGAGGCTGCAAATACTGCCTGGATTGTGCTCCCAGACAGCCCTGCTTCCCTGCAAGGTGAATTTTAGACTGAGCACAGCCATGTCCTCCCTCAGCCACGGGCAGAGCATGACCCACAAAGGCATAAATCACCTCTGGAGGTCAGCCCGAGGTGAGCTGCAGCCCAAGGGGAGCAGAAGGTTGGGTGATGGCAGCAGGACACCAGCAACCACTGCAGCAAGCAGGGAAACCCAGGAGAAGCCAAGCTCTGGGAACCCAAAGCCACTGATGTGGCATTCACCACCAGGTCACTTCCCTGGGTGAAATCAGAGCAAATGAGGCACCAGGCTTTACTCGTGGCACCCCAGGCCCCAGATAAATACTACCCATGTGCCAGGAGAAGTGATAACAGGGCACCTGGCACGTGTTCCATGTGGGAAAGGGAGGCAGGAGGCTTTGCCTGCACTGCCAGCCAAGCAGGGGGGACTGAGCCACCTCCAGCCTGTCGAGTGGATAGAGCTCTTCACCTGCAAGCCCTCCCTCCACACTGCCAGAGAGGATTTATGATCCTAAGAATGGTTTTTTGCATTGGTTGTATCTTGTTCTCGTGCTTGGGAAGGTGCCCAGTGCTTCCCTGAATCACTAAACACATGTGTTCTGTTTTTGGGGAGGAAAAGGCACTTTTCTTGCTGTTTGTGCAGCACAGCCACATATGGAAGGAGAGCTCTGGGCTGGGAAACCTTCAGGATCTTCGGAGCCTCTCAAAAGCCTTTTAATTACCTTTGAAATAGGACAGGTCTCGCTCTTTGGGGAACATCACGAGACCTGAGAGCAGAAAAAAGCTGAGAGAGCTGGTCCCACCGACTCCCAGCTCCAAGCCAAACAGGTTTGGCCAGCCCTAATTAAGGTAATTAATATCCTCAAGCCTGTTATTAAGCACAAAGCAGCAAAAGGGAGTCTCCCCTTTACCTCGGGGTCCTGCTGAGTGCCTCAGCCCAACAAGCAGCCCATTGTCAGCCCCAGGGCTGGGTCCTGCTGCTCAGGGGACCCTAGAAGTCACCAGATGAGTCCCCATCTCCTTCTTAGCACTGGGGAGGTGATTTCAGGCCGTGCCCAAGCACCTCCTTTGGACACAGCCATGGCTGGAGGGATGTCTGGGCAGAGGGAGGCGAGGGTGGAGGTGTTGGAAAGGTGACCCAGCTTATTCCCTGCTCCCCATCAAGCAGGGTGGGTGAGGTGGGACCATCCCCAGGGCAGGGGCAGGTCTGCACATCAGCCCCAGAGAGCTGGAGTCCAAATTTGTGTTGGAGCCAGGGAAGCTTGAGAGCTTCTCCTGCCCCTCCAAGGTTCCTTTTGACCCCAGAGCTCCTCAAAAATAGCTTAGCCTGCGACCTAAGCTGATGGGAGAAGCTCCCTTCACTTTTGGGAGGACTTGAATGCACCAGAGAGGTGAAGAGATTTTTGTTTAGTGAACCACAGAGAGTTCAGTTGTAGTTTTGAGATTTTGCTCTATATAATTAATAGAGGCAACATGGAGGTTTTAGGGTGTTGGCTTCTTCTTCTTCTTTCTTCTCCTTCTCTTCCTTTCTTCTCTGACACAAGTTTCTGTGGTGTGTTGGTTGGTGTGTTGGAGGGAACTAAGGTGGAGGGGACATGTCAATGAAATTGATACTCACTGGTGTTGGGAACAAAATAAGATATGTAGAATTTCCTAACTGGTTGATAGTAGATATAAAAGCTACCTGCTTGGGGTAGCCATTGCCTTTCTGCACTTGTGTTCTTGGAGAGCACAGCACAGCCTGTGCCTCCGAGGTTTTGATAAGAGAAAAGATAAACAAACCTTGATAAAGCAGAAAGAAGCTTCGTTTCATCATTTTGGGACATGGGACATGGAAAAAAGGAAGAGAGCCAGGCCAGGAGCTGTCGGGGTCCCCAGCACCCTGACAAGTTTGGACCTGAATTTGGGCCTTTGGCTGGAACACCCATGGACATGAAGGAGCCCTGGAAGGGGAGCTCATTTCTAAGACCCTGGTGGGTCTAATTAAAATAATTAACAGGACATAAATCGAGAGAGACAATTAAGAAATCCCATTTGAATGCAGGAAGCAGCTTTCTCACTGTGAGGGTGGTCAAACAGAGCTCGGGGTTGCCCAGAGAAGCTGTGGAGCTTCCATTCTTAGAGAAAGGCAAAATCCAATGGGACATGGTCCTGGACAAACTGTTCTAGGCTGCCCTGCTTGAGCAGAGTAGGTGACCTCCAGAATCCCTGCCAGCCTCAACCCTTTCATGATCCTATAAAAGTAGATATACATTAAATATTGATACGCAGCAAATTAAGAGGATCACAGAATCCCAGAATGGTTTGGGTTGGAAGGGACCTCAAAGATCATCCTGCCATGGGCAGGGACACCTTCCACTATCCCAGGCTGCTCCAAGCCCCATCCAACCTGGCCTTGGGCACTGCCAGGGATCCAGGGGCAGCCACAGCTTCTCTGGGCACCCTGTGCCAGGGCCTGCCCACCCTCACAGGCAAGAATAATCCCAGCCATCCCTGTCCTCTGGCACTGGGAAGTTATCCCCTGAGTCCTGTCCTTCCACCCCGTGTCCTAAGTCCCTCTCCAGCTCTCCTGGAGCCCCTTTAGGTCCTGGAAGGGACTCTGAGGTCTCCCTGGAGCTTTCTCTTCTCCAGGCTGGACAACCCCAACTCTCCCAGCTTTTCCTCGTAGGAGAGATGCCCCAGCCCTCGGAGAACCTTCACGGCACTGAATATATATAAATATATAACAGATGTGTGTGTGTGGATGTATAATGCACACCATGATGGAACACAGTGTATTCCAGGCCTTTCTTTCCCCATGGAACACATCCATCCAGCTCCACAAGGAAAACACCATGAGGCATCCAAGGCCACCATCCCCAGTGCCCAGCAGATGCAGGAGAGATGCTCTGCCACCAACCTCCCCTTTTGCTTGGGCAAAAGAAGGACCTGACAATTTTTTTAACCTCATACCTGTCTGTTCAAGCCCTTTTTCCCTCCCCCAGGTAGGAAAATTCCTCCCAGAGGAAAGCACTGTTGCAACCTATCTTGTTTCACAGTCGAGTGCAAGAGTTAGGTATTTTTTCCACTGGAAATTCTTCGCTGATGCCTCCTTTCAAACACACCTAGAAGGAAAATTTGTGAGAGCCCAGGGTGTCAGACTGCCCTGCAGGAATGTGGGGTTGGATGCTGTGGGCAAGGGAGCTCGAAGGAGATGAGCAGCCCCTGGAGCAGCACACTCAGGGAATGGCTTCTACATCCCAGCCAGCCTTAAAGAGGGAAGGAAAGAGCACAAGGGCTTGGAAAAGCAGCAGCAATGTGGTCCTGTGTCGAAGGTCTGGGCCCCCACTGGGGTTGGAGCTGGGGGCTCCAACCCCTGTCCACTGCCCTGGGGCTTTTCTTCCTTTGGTTTGTCATGTTGGAAAAAATGCAGCAAGAGATCTTCTGTGCTGTTTCAGAGTTGTTTATTTTTCTTATCAAAATCTCAGAGGCAGAGGCAGCATCCTCCAAGGGCACCAGGGCAGAAAGGCAATGGCTGCAGATCAGCAGCTGCCTTTTATATCTTACTAACAACCATTCAAGAAACAATATGTATCTTATTTTGTTCTCAACACCAGTAAATCCTCATCTTATTGATATGTCTTTTCTATACTTTTTCCACCAACCAACCACCACACCACAGGAACTGGTGTCAGAGAAGGGAGGAAGAGAAAGAGGAGAGAGGAGAAGAATAAAGAAGGGAAAACCACACCTAAAAATCTCCATCTTGTCCCTATACAATACACAGAGCAAGATCCTAAAAACTACAACTAAACTCTCTGTGGTTCACTAAACAAAAATCTCTTCACCTCTCTGGTGCATTCAGGTTCTCCCAAAAGTGGAGGGAGCTTCTCCAAAAGCCTAGGTCGCTGGCTAGGTCACTTTTGAGGAGTTCTGGGGACATAAAGAAACCACCAGAGGAGCAGGAGAAGCTTTCAGGCTTCCCTGGACTCCGACAGTCCTGGATGGTTCTCCACAGGTGGATGGAACAGGGGTGAGTCCCTGGGATACCTGCACAAAGCAGGTTGTTGCAGCAGGATCTATTCAGCCAAGAAATCACTTTCAGTCCATAAATAGCAGAACTGAATGACATCTTCTATAGCAGCTGATATTCCGAGCTGGAGAAATCCCATCCCCATCATTCCACCTCCCTGGAAGTGTCCGAGGCTGGGCTGGATGGGGCTTGGAGCAACCTGGGATAGTGCAAGGAGTTGGAATCAGACCCATGGCAGGGTTGGAATGAGAGTCTTTAAAGTCTCTTCCCACCAAATGATTATTCTGTGAGTCTAGGCCCATTGTAAGAGAGGAAAATCTCCCTACAGAGGACTCCAAAGCCCTTCAGGAGATGATTTTTCCTCCATCCTGGCCAGACACGAACCTCCACTGCACCAGCTTCATATCCTACAGAGCTGGAGAAGAAAGACACATTCATTACTTCAAACAAATCCTTCCAGAGCTTTACAGGAACAGGTAAAACACCTATGTACCTGTGGAAAAAATAAAAGAGATAACAAAAATTACAAATAACAAAATTACAAATAACAAAAATTACAAAATCAGGCTTTGCCTGAGGTGTGTGGTTGCCCTGGGGAGCAGGGAACAAGATTCCAGCAGGGTTCAAAAGCAAACTGGGCATGGATGGAAGGTGGGGATTCAGAGGGGTGACCTCTCTGGTGCCCAGCAGGGAGAGGATCTCCAATGCCTGGCATTTCGGGGTGGAATTTTGGAAACAAGACCTTTCTTCCCTTGGAGATACCCTCTGTATTTTATTTTCCTGCTCAGGTATGAGTTTGTGGGCTCAGAGCCTGATCCCAAGTGCATGATAACTCTGCATTGACTTCAAGAAGCTTTGGACCAGGCACGGAATGAACTCAAAACCAACATCTTCGAGCTTCCCCAAGAGAAATTCCCTCTCTTCACATTTCTGGGGCCAAGCAAACACTTTAGCACAGTGGTTGCTTTCAGGGCTGGGCTCAGGTACACGGCCTCAAGTACATCTGCCACAGCTGAGGAGGAAGCTCTCCACATGAGTGTGGGGTTTTCTGGTTGGTGGAGGAGAAATCTCTTCAGCACCAAGTGTCTGACTGGACAAACATCCTTCCTCAACACCGTCCAGCCCTGATAAGGTCCCAGCACTAGACAGGCACAACCTCTGCAAAAAGTTTTCTAATTATTTCCCCTCTTGGGCAGGTGCCAGTTACTCGACCTGGGTAATAATTTGCTTTGTGAGTAAGAGCACCCAGATCCCTCATGCTTGATCTGTGTCCTGGCTGCAAAACTCAGCAATCAGGCACCCAAGCTGGCTGCTGGACAGAGCCCTGCTCCCAGAGGAAAATCCATGCTGGCCTGTCCATCCTCCCTGATGCCTTAAGTTTTAACTTTTCTATGTTTCCAACCCTGCCCTGCCCAGTGTCACTCTGCAGTTCCCTGGAGCTCGTTCAGTGCTGTTCTCTCATGCTCACACACACACAACAAAGCCTCTCCAGCTCTCCAAGGACACCCAGACCCTCCTAGGCCCAACAACTGCAAACCACAATCTTGGCAAGAGGGGGGCAAGCTTGGGCAAATTCCATCCTTGCCTGGCTTCTGCTTGGGGAATTGATGCTGAGATCCAAGTGGGAAGAACTCGGGAGCTGTCCTTGTCCATGTTGGGATGCACTGAGGCAGGAGCCTCTGGAGGCCAGAGTGTACCTCTGAAGGCCTTTCCAACCAATCCCTCCTTGATTCCTTTATTCCTGCCTGCTCTCTGTTTTTAAATAGCTATTTAAGGCATCACCTTATCTGGCTACTTAAAAACAGGTTGTGGTAGCTGAGTTCTGGCAGCTGAACAAGAAACTCTTTGCAAAGAGGACAGGAAAGCTCATGTGAGGAGAAGAAGAGCATGGTACTGAACCCTCAGGATAATCAGTGTCCCTGTATTGCTAGTGTGACTCTAAAGTTTTCTGTAGCTCATTAAGTGTTGTTCTCTGTGCTAAGATAGACATAACAAAACCTCTAACTTGACCTCCAAAACCACTCAGAACAAAAACTGCAAAGCTTCGTCTTGAGAAGAAGAAGGCAGGCTTGAGGGAAATCACATCCTTAGCTGAGTTCAAGTTAGTAAATTTTTATTGATATCAAACTGTAAAGCACTCGTGAGCTGTCCTTGTCCATGTTGGGATGCACTGAGGCAGGAGCCTCTGGAGCCCAGAGTGTACCTCTGAAGGCCTTTCCAATCAATCCCTCCTTGATTCCTTTATCCCTGTCTGCTCTCTGTTTCTAGGGAGCCATTACAGGCACCATCCCCTGGCAGGTTGGGATGAGGACTCGCAGCACGCCCAGGACGCTGACACACAACTGGTGTGCAAAGCTAGGGAATTGATGTTGTCCCTGTGAAGACAACCACGGGGAAAATTCAGATTATATCATAAATCCCTGGCTGGGGGAAAGCAGGAGGCAGCCGTGCCAGCAGCCGGA
The DNA here is from genome assembly GCA_013400515.1 of Erpornis zantholeuca. Taxonomy (NCBI): domain Eukaryota; kingdom Metazoa; phylum Chordata; class Aves; order Passeriformes; family Timaliidae; genus Erpornis; species Erpornis zantholeuca. Next base: position 120,167 of record VZTN01025361.1, on the reverse strand, counting down.
GCTTGCCGGCTCCCAGCCCTGCCCGAGCACGGAGCCAACAATCTGTCCAGGGAGACGGAGGGGAAATGTACCAACACCAGATCTATATTTCTTAGAGGGATTAATTAAATCAAACCAATTCACATCACTTCACGCACTCAGCAGCTCGTCAGGAAGCAAAACAAAGGGGGGGGGGGGGGAAGAGGAGGAGAACAAGGCTCCGCTCCCTTCCACTAAGCCAGAGCAAATTGTGCAGGAGGCTGCCAGCCTCCCCTCCGTGCCCTCCCGAGGGATGCACGACGCTGGGGAAGCACATCCAAATGCCTGCAGGGAGAGACAAGTGGCTAATTAGAGCTCTGACCATGAAGGGCACTCAGCAGCTCTCTGAGGGCCTCTCCCCAAGCCCAAAGATGCTCTGCCAAAGGGAAAACACGCCAGGCACAAGCTGGGAGCTTCAGTTGCTTCATTTCTTTCCCCTTTTTTTTTTCCTCTTCCTGGCAGTGTGATAATTTTTTACTAATTATCAGCTTGTGTTGCTTTAAATATCTCAGCAGTGTTGCCTTTCCCTGGTCTTAAAATTAAAACCAAAACACGATTTATGGGGAAAAGGGGTTTTTACCTCGGGAGTTATTTCAGGTCCAGGAGGAATGCCCCGAAATGCATGCACACCTCACACTGAAATGCACACAATTAAAAAATAAATGTAAAATTATTGTAAAATTAACATATTTATCAAAGATCCCCCAGGGAGAGGCTGGAGTGAAGCCCTCGTTGTGAGGAACCTTCCCCCTGGCTGGGCCTGGCTGAGGTTCCCAAATGTGTTCTGGAGAGGCCCTTGGTGTCTGGGGCTCCCAGGATGTTTGCTCTCCTGGTTTAACGGTGCCGTGGGGCTGAGCTGAGTTCTCAGCCTTGGGGAGGTACAAGTGTGGGGCTAAAAGCACTGAGAACACATCAAACTATAAAAGATTGTGTGAGAGGGGTATGAAAGAAAAAGCAAAAAATCATTCTGGCATCAGCAGCACAGAGCTGGAAACTCAAATATCCATCAGCTGTCAAGCCATGGAGCTCCAAGAGGGATGAGCAGCTTGGGATCAGTGTGAATTTCAAACATATGTAATTCTTTTAGCCCTCTAGACTTTGGACCCAGCCCCTTTTCTTTTGGTCAATTCTGAATTTGTCTCTTTTCCAAAATCTGCTTTGCTTCTCCACAAGCTGCTGCTTCCTCAAGAGGAAAGTCATGATTTCTCCAAAATTTCAGGTTTCCAGATGTTGGAACAGCAAAAGGAGGAGCATCAGGAACCCCAAGAATCATGTGGTGCTTGGTAATGTTGAAACAATATTCTCCAGGGAAAAAAAAAGTGGGAAAAACATTGAAAAAAAATGAGTAGGGAGAAAATCCTCCCGAGGTTCGCTCTAAACCAGTGATATTTATTTTGCAGTTCAGAACAGTTGAGGAGCTTTGAAACTGCTGCTGGCATTTTTAGTGAGTGGGAAACTGGGACTTAGAATGATCAAATCATGTTTCTGAGCACAGCCATGGATTTTTTTACCCCTCTTTGGAGCCCTCTGGCAACTCTAATTTGGACTTGCCTTGGGAGAGGTCACTAAACTCATTGGTGATGCACCTAAAACCAGCATCTTTTCAACTGCAGAACTGAATTCAAAAAAAGCAATTTACCAGCAATGATTCGAACAACCTGAATTTCTCATCCTTATCTTGACCACATTTCAGAGAGAGCAAGCAAGTTTTCCACAGGTGATGCTTCACTCCTTCTTCTCTCATATTTTAAAATCTCTTTGGAAGAAGTTCCTATCCCCGTTTCACTTTTTGTCTTCTATTGTCCCCCTCAAGTCTTCAGCAAAGAGCACAAATGGAACATTTCTGCCATGGGCTAAACCAAACCTTTACTTGCAGAAATCCAGAAGGAAAAAAAGGCTTTTTGCAATATTTTTGTACCATCCTTTGTGAGTTTTTTTCCACTTGGGCTTACCAGGATAAGATTACCAACCAATTTAAGCCACCAAAAATGCTATTCAGAGCAGGTGGGTGTGAGTTAGCATTTTGGACAATTTTTGGAGTGTTTTTTATTTCTTAAAATAATAAAACTCTCTTAAGCACATCCCATTTCCCACCAAACTCGCTGGGAAACATTCTTTTGTCCCGAAATTTCTAACTTCAAGGTGAAATGTCCATTACAAGAGTATTTCATGCCTGCTCTAATGAGTAATTAAGTACCTGCACCATCAAATCACTCCCTTCCTTGAGGATTTTATGATATTTTATGAAGGTTGAACTCGGATCTCTGGCCCTGGGAAGGGCTGATCCACCAGAGATTTTCCCACAGGGCTGCTCTTCTCCCTTTTCATGGTGGCCTGGAGCTCACCTTGCTGAAGAATGGGAAAAAATCCTATTATTATAATTATTTGTCACTTTGGAAGGAACTTATTGGATCCCAAACAACCCCACTGGGCCCTGAAATGGATGGGAATAAAAACCTGTCCTCGTCCTTGTGCAAGACCTTCCCAAGGCACTGGAGCAGGAGTCTGGGTGGCCCTGCCAGTGTCAAAGCAGCTTTTTCAGAAGCCCTTAAACAATACTTAGGGCTGGACTTGCTGGCACATTTCTAATTTATTTTAATGCAGAGCTTTTCTTTCTTGGCGCTCAAGAGGCATCGAATCCTTGACTTAATCCGGAAGATCTGCGCCAGAAAATCATCCAAGTGCCTTGGCCAAAAGGGGTGGGGAAGCAAAAAAAAAAGGAGGGAAAAGAACCAACAACTGGTTTTAAGTCTAAATGACTGCGTTGGGTGACAGCTGCAGGAGTGAGGTCGAAATGATGAGTGGGAGACGAATGGAAATAAACCCAGAGCACAAAACTGGTGTGGTATTCCCCACCCCATGTGGGAAGNGAAGAGAAGAGAAGAGAAGAGAAGAGAAGAGAAGAGAAGAGAAGAGAAGAGAAGAGAAGAGAAGAGAAGAGAAGAGAAGAGAAGAGAAGAGAAGAGAAGAAGGACAGATGCTCTAGTGAGGACCTGAAGTGTGGTCTCACCTCTACTAGGTGCAGCTGAGGTATGAGTTGGTGTTTTGGATGATTTTTTGAAGTGTTTTTTCATTTCATAAATTAATAAAAGTAATGTTAGGGGTGAAAGTCAGCAGACAAATTAAGACCCACAAACTGAGGTGTTGGTACAAAATGTCTTCTTGGGCACATAGTGTTTGAGCTCCCAGGGGAAAGAACAAAGGTGCTGGGAGTTGTCTGGGCACTTAAACCTCAGAGAGTTCTACCTGAGGGACATTTCTCCACAAGGATAGACCTCAGAGAGTTCTACCTCAGGGACGTTTCTCCACAAGGATAAACCTCAGAGAATTCTATCTGAGAGATGTTTCTCCACAAGGATAAACCTCAGAGAATTCTATCTGAAGGACATTTCTCCACAAGGATAAACCTCAGAGAATTCTATCTGAGAGATGTTTCTCCACAAGGATAGACCTCAGAGAGTCCTACCTGAGGGACATTTCTCCACAAGGATAAACCTCAGAGAATTCTATCTGAGAGATGTTTCTCCACAAGGATAAACCTCAGAGAGTTCTATCTGAGGGATGTTTCTCCACAAGGACCTGAGCTCTTGAGCAATGACCTGTTAGAAACCTCTGCCCAATCTTCACATTTCCTCCCCGACCCTCACCCGAAGAAGCAGCAGCCCTCAAGGAAGGACACTGAAGCATCACAGCGTTTGGGATTATCCATCTGCTTGGATTGGCTCCATGTGACTCCAACACAAACACGCTGAAGATGCCAGGAATTGTCCCATTTTGCTTCAGGGAGGGCTGGAATTAGATAATGCCGGAGACGATCGCACAAGAGAAGCCTCAGAGGTGTTTCAGAGTCAGCTTTGTCGCTCAAGACGAAAATTGTTGGAGTCCAGGAAAGCTGGGAAACTTTTCCTGTTGCTCAGGAAGGTCTGGGACCCCTCCCCTGACATCCCAGGGGGACACAGCCTTTGATCTGTGCCCCTGGAAAAAGCTCCCAAAACTTTGGGATGAACTGCAAGCATGGAGAGTGTGAGACAGATTGGAGTTGGTTTATCACAGGGTGAAAAATCAGAGTTTTGGGGTTTGTGGTATGGAGGTGAATGGGGACAAACATGGAGGATTCAGGGTGATGGCCCTGGGTCTTTCCTTCTTCTCCTTCTCCTCCATTCCTGCTGTGCTGGTGGCACCGAGGGATTGCTAGGATGGGTTTGAGGTAGAAGAAATGTGTGAACTAGGATTAATAATTATTGGTGCACTGTTGAAAATATCTTACATTGGAACTGTTAATTGGGTAAAAAGTCTTTAAACCATTCTGTGCTCAAGGCCTTGTGACCATTGTGCAGTGATTCTGACAGTGCTGAGCTCAGGTGTGGGCAGCACACAGAAATTGAGATCAGAACCTAATAAACAACACAAAAACAGAAGCTGCACTTGTGACTCCTTTTTTCTCTGGTATGGAGCCTGGAAACAGAAGAAAGAACAGCCCAGCCAGGGGTGGCAGGCTTTGGGTGGCAGGCTTTTTCAGAAAATGATCTGAGAGAAGATGGCAGCTTGCCACAGAAATGTTCCCGATCTTCACGTGGCACTCGGAGCTCAGTGCCTGGGATGTGTCCTGACACAGAACTCAACACCTGACACACTCCATGGCATTGCTTGGGAGGTGGAAATGCCTGGAGTGGACAGGAGTCCCTTCAAACCCAGGGAATTGCAGTGGGGAAACCAAATGGCACCTGAGGAAAGCGCCCAACCCAGAATTAGCCAACCCCACGTTGTTCTGGGATGGTCCCAGCTGCTTTTGCAGAGGAAGACACAACCTCTGTCCTTGGCCTTGCAGCCCTGATGGCCACCAGGCACCACAGATGTGCCCCGGGACTGTGCTGGGTCCATCCCAGGAGTGTCAGGACCCAGGGGGAGGGTGATGTATCAGGGTGCTGGAGACCCCAATGGCCTCTGGCTCAGCTTTCTTGCTTTTCACTGTCCCATGTCCCAAAAAGATGAAATGAGGCTTCTTTCTGCTTTTTCAAGGTTTATTTTTTCCTTAACAAAACCTCGGGGGCACAAGCTGTGCTATCCAAGAACACAAGTGCAGAAAGGCAATGGCCACCAGAAGCAGGTAGCTTTTATATCTACTATCAACCAGTTAGGAAATTCTATGTGTCTTATTTTGTTCCCAACACCAGTGAGTATCAATTTCATTGACATGTCCCCTCCACACTCAGCTCCCTCCACCAACCAACACACCACAGGAACTTGTGTCAGAGAAGAAAGAAAGAGAAGGAGAAGAAAGAAGGTGAAAAAGAAGGAGAAACTGACACCCTGAAACCTCCATGTTGCCTCTATATAATATACAGAGCAAAAACATAAAACTACAGCTAAACTCTCTGTGGTTCACTGAACAAAAATCTTTTCACTTCTCTGCTGCATTCAAGTTCTCCCAAAAGTGAAGGGAGCTTCTCCCACAAGTTTAGGTCGCAGGCTAAGCTATTTTTTGAGGAGTTCTGGGGACAAAAATAAAACCCCAGAGGGGCAGGAGAAGCTCTCAGGCTTCCCTGGACTCCAGCAGTGGTGCTGACAGACTTCGTCAGCACGGTGGTTACGGAGAGGAATTTTTCCAGATCCTATCAAAAGGCCAATTCAAGCAGTGGGAAAGGCCAGACAGTGCACATGGAGTGAAGCTGATGATGCTGCAAGCAGAGTCTGGATCCAGGAAAATCTGCAGGATCCCAAGGGAGAGGAGGACAACTCTCCCTGCTTAGTCCATGCCCAGGGGCAGTCAGGGTTAACATGGCCATAGAAAATACTCACAGGTTGTCCACAGGGTCTGGACACAAGGGATGAGGCTTCTACTCCGAATTGCCACATTCGAGCTGCCTCTGGCAGTCTCAGATTCCTCCTCCTCTCCTGTTTGGAGAGGTTGGAGGTGATTTTTCCCCATGTCTGTCCTCACCTGCACAGCTTCAGCTCAAGCGCTGCTCGGGAGGATGTGATAAGGTGATGCCAGAGCTGTTTGCCAGCCTGCCCAGCAGCAAGAAGCAGCTTTGACAGCCAGGAAAGAGGAGAACTTGGGCTGGCTGGCTGCCCTGGGAGCAGGGAACACACTGGGGATGTCCATGGATTTTATCTGAAATGTCCAATCACGTATGGGAGGTGAACAAGGAGCACAAGCACAGCTCCTTACCGTGCTCAGCATCACTGCAAAACCCAATTCCCTGCCTCAGGGACTGTTTTAGTGGATAAAACTCCCCAAAATTGCTTGTCCCTCCTGGTGACTGGGGTGGTGAGGGAGAGGGGACTTTTGGGGGTTTTGCACATCACCAAAGTGGGGCTCAGTCACTTGCTGGCATCTCCTGGGAGAGTGACATTTGCAGGGATGTTGTAGCTGAGCACAGATCACCACCACCACTATCATCATCATCATCATCATCATCATCATCATCATCATCTTATTATTATCATCATCATCATCATCATCATCATCACCATCATTATCATCGTTATTATCATTATTATTAAATTATTGAGTTATAAAATTATCAAATTATTAAATTACCATTATTATTAAATTATTAAATTGTTAACTTTATTATTATTATTACTATTGTTGTTGTTGTTGTTATTATTATTACTATTGTTGTTGTTGTTGTTATTATTATTACTACTGTTGTTGTTGTTGTTGTTATTATTATTATTATTATTATTATTATTACTATATTGTTACCAATAACTGCACTAAGTGGTAACTGAAGCTGGTGGTGGAGGGAGTGGACAGGAACTTTCTCAGGACAAAATGAATGAATTTTCATCTCAAAGCCTCAAAACATGAGTGGGAGAAATCAAAGATTCTCTTCCTGGGACAACAGCAAGGCCAAGTGTCCTCCTGGGCCTGAGCCATTCCCTCACCCACCAGGGATGCTGCCACCCACCAGCCTTTGAGGTGAATTTTAGGGTGAATTATCAGTTTCTCTGCGTTCCACTCTGCAGTTCTCAGCTGCAGCTGGGACTCAGGAGATCAGGAGATCTTTGTTGCAACCTGGATGTCCAAAACCAGGTCAGCTGCAGGCACCTGTGGTTTCCTGATGGAAAAGCACCTCCTGAAGAAGTTCCCAGCTGGGGATGTCCAGCTGCTCTCACAGGTGAGAGGTGAGAAGTGAAGGCATGGAGGTGGTGTTGGATGGAGCCCTTGTTCATCACCCATCACTTTAAAAATTCAGCCTTCACTTTATTGCTCTCAATAACTGATATTATTAATTATTATCACCACCAGCCACCACGCCTCCTCCTTGTGCTGGCACCCATGTGCTCCGAAAGTAAATTTGCTTTGCAAGGAGGCTGAAAAACGTGCACTTGAAGAGGAAGGGAATCGACCCAACTCGTTTACACAAACAAGCAGGAGAACAGGCTTGTCACATTCCAGGCATGTTTCCCCCCGGCTGCTGGCCCCCTCCTGCTCCCATGAAGGAAAAAAAAAAGGCTTTTTCAAAAGAAATCCAGCATGGAAATGTCCCCATCTACAAAAATCCAGAGGGAGGATCTGTCTGGGAGACGACCTGGTGGTACTTGATCTCTCAAGTTAATTTTCCATTCTTGCCTTGCTTTGAAACACGAAGGGGTTAAATTTCCAACCCTCTGAGGGCAGTCAGAGAGACTTGGGAGAGCTGTCATCATCTCAGTGCCTTCCCTGAGAGGTGGGATCGCCCCTGTCCAGGCTGGGGAGCTTTTCAGTGCCCAAAAGCATTGCAGCCTCCGCTGGGGAGCATTCCTAGACCCACCCTCCCTGGGAAGGATCCAGAGCATCCCACCCTGATGCTCCCTGGGGATGTCTCGGTGTTGGGAGCCCGATGGGGAGACCCAGCCTCGGTTTGCAGGACTGGGGAGGAGAAAATCCAGGAGGGAGATCAGATAAGGCACATTCCTGGGCGCACATTACTGGAATGACTCCAAGCCGAAGCGCTAATGCCCATACTTGACCGAGGAGCTGCACAAATCCACTTGATTTATGGAGAGGAGGCGCAGGCAGAGCCAGCCTGAGGAGGGAGGGTGTTTTCCCACCCCCCCCGTGGAACAGTGACAATGTCTCTCCTGTGTGTGAAGTGCCAGAGAAAATGGGAAATGCCAGGAGAGCGATAAGCTCTGCTCCGGCCAGGAAGGCAAACCCCGTGCGTGTCCATCACTCCTCGGCTCTTTATCAGCCACCTGGGCACCCTGGATGAGGAGATCCTGCTGGCTCAGGGCCCGTGGAGATAGAAAGAGCTCAATATTAGTGAGGGGAGGAGCAGCTCAGCCTCACCCTGCAGCACGGGGCTGTCCCTGCTCACCCCACAGCCAAGGGACACCAGCAGTGATCGACCTCCACAGGTCTCCATCATCCCCAGGTCTTGTCTGTCCACCTCCCAACACCAGATTGGTTTTCCTTCTTTTTCTGGATACTTGGCAGAGGCAATTTCAGAATGTTGTGGTTTTGTTCAGCACATATCTCAGAAGGGTTTGGGTTGGGAGGAACTTTGAAGACCATTAATTCCACCTCCCAACATGGGCAGGGACACCTCCCACTGTCCCAGGCTGCTCCAAGCCCCAATGTCCAACCTGGCCTGGGACATTTCCAGGGATCCAGGGGCAGCCACAGCTTCTCTAGGCACCCTGTGCCAGTGCTTCATCACCCTCATATTCAGGAATTTCTTCTTAATATCTAATTAAAACTCTCCTCTGTCAGGTTAATGGTCATCCCTGTGGATGGCAGTTTGATTAGTCTCATTTTTCAGAGGAAACTGAGGCACTAAAGAGTCTGGGTGACATCCATTCCCAGGACAAGTGACCAGTCCTGAGAATGTGCTGCAATCATGTGGTGATGCTTCAGCTTCCCTGGGAGAAATTTCTTTGCCTTCACACCCCAGACTGGAGGGAGAATTCAGAAGGGTCAGGTGTGAAAAGCCCTGTTGGGATCCAGTTCTGATCCAGCTGAGCTTTGGGGCTGTTTATTTTCTGATCCCCAGAGAAACAAGGATCACAGTGAGGACTTGGAAACATGAACTTCCAACTCCTGTATGCTCTCTGCCTCAGTTTCTCCACCCTCCATGGGATGAACTCTGCTTTGGTCCCCCCACCCCAGCAGAAGTCCAAGGGGAGTGCTGTGATTTCACCCAAAACAAGAGCTGGCAGCGTGGCTCTGGCAGCCTGGGTGTTCCCCAGCAGTTCAGCCTAAACCTGCGCTGGGCTCAGCTCTCAGCACAGCCTGAGGTGCTGTGATTATCAGCCCAAACCCAATGCTTTGGGTTGTGCTGCTATGGCCCCGAAATTCCAAACCCCTGACCTCCACCTCTGTCCATCCCATCCCAGTGGAGTTTCCTGGCTTGCAGCTTGTTTATGCACATTTCCTCCCCGAGCTGTGACTCAGGCCCTCAGGTATCTGAGAATTTGGTCATTCCTGAGCTAAGTCACATTTCCAGCACTGGGAGGGACTTCAGAAATCCTCAGTGGAGCACCCAAGCCCCCACCACCCCTGGCTATGGCATGGTCTTCCATGTCCCAGGTATCCCAGAGTGATGGAGAAGCCTGCAAGGGATGACCCAAATATGTGCCTTGACCCCAGAGGGAGTTTTTTGGTGCTGGGGCCAGGACAGAGAAACCAGACCCACATCTTTCAGGTGCACCTTGAAAAAGCAGCAGCACTGTAGGGGCAGTGTGGTGCTCTCTTGGCTGGAGGTGGAAGGCACAAGGTTGGGGGCTCAGTGTGGGTTTGTCCTGGCACGGGGATGGTGTGGGACATGGACACGAGGTCCTGCACTGAACTCTCTGCCCCCACAATTCAAAGCCACATCAATCCTCAGATGCTCCCAGCAAAGAGCAGGAGTTGGGCTGAGCTGCCTCCACTGGGAATTGGACTTTTTCCAGAGCCCAGGCACCTCTAGACCTCAAACAGTCCATCTGAGCCACAGAATTCCATGGAATGTCACCAACACCAGCTGCATACAGGCACAGCTGCCAAGGGCTCGAAATCCAGGAGGGAGGATCCAAAACCAAGCCTAATAAAGTTCTAATAAAGCCTGTAAAGGCTCTCCCCTAATTCACAGCATCACTTTGTGTCACAGAGATACCACCCAGGAGAGAGGGACAGCCCACACGTTGGCACTGCAGCCCTGAGAGACCCTGGCACAGGGTGCCCAGAGCAGCTGTGGCTGCCCCTGCATCCCTGGAAGTGTCCAAGGCCAGGCTGGACAGTGGAAGGTGTCCCTGCCCATGGCAGGGGTGGAATAAGAAGAGCCTAAAGGTCTCTTCCAACCCAAACCATTGTATTATGAAGTAAACCGAGGCACCAGCTTGTGGGAAGCTCCATCCTGGAGGCTCCTGCTCAGCTGCCACGGAAGGCATTTCCTACAGGCACAACCACAGCATGCATGTCCCCTCAAATCACTGGGGGGATCACTTTGGTGCCTAAATCTATCCCATTAGGTCCAAACACAGATATCCCACATTGTCAGGGTGCTGGGGACCTCAACAGCTCTTGGCTTGGTTGTCTTTCTTATTTTAATGTTCCATGTCTCGATAAGATGAAACAAACCTTTTTTGTTTTGTTATTTCAAGGTTTATTTATTTTTTCTTACCAAAGTCTCGGAGGCACAGGCTGCACTGTGGCCTCCAAGAACACAAGGGCAGAATGCAATGGCCACTAGAAGCAGGTAGCTTTTATATCTGCTATCAACCAGTTAGGAAATTCTACATATCTTATTTTGTTCTTAACACTAGTGAATATCAATTTCATTGATAGGTCATTTTTACTCGAAATTTCTTCTACTGACTAACACAGTACAGGAACTTGTGTCAGAGAAGAAAGGAAGAGAAGGAGAAGAAAGAAGAAGGAGAAGAAGCCAACACTTCAAAACTTTCATGTTGCCTCTTTATATATATAGAGCAAAACCTAAACCCACAGCTAAACTCTCTGTGGTACACTGAACAAAAATCCTTCCACCTCTCTGGAGAATTCAAGTCCTCCTAAAAGTGAAGGGAGCTTCTCCCACAAGCTTAGGTCTCAGGCTAAGCTATTTTTTGGGGAGCTCTGGGGTTTAAAGGAACCCCAGAGGGGCAGGAGAAGCTCTCAAGCTTCCCTGGACTCCACCACCACGTGGATGTGGGATGGAGAATCTGTCAGGGAAAGAGGAACATGCAAAGCTGTTGTGGGGACAAGCCAGACACCACCAGGGCAGGTGGGGACAAGCCAGACACCACCAGGGCAGGTGGGGACAAGCCAGACCAGCCCCTGTGCCACCACAGTGGGCTTGGATGAGAGCTCCAAGGTTCCCCCTCACCCCTGGAGAAACCCCAACACATCTTAGCAGCTCATCCATGGAACAGGAGAGCAGTGGCTGCCGGACACCCCGCACTGACCGCTCCGTGCTCCGGCCCCAAGCGTCCTCCCATCACCTTTTAATCCCCAACCTTTGACCTCCTGCCTTTGTTCGGCCCGGGAGAAAACGCCAGCGTTAAGACAACAAGGAAATGACCCCGAGTGTGATCCCCCTGATCCCTGCTCCACCTCCCGGGATGGGCCATATCCCCCGGACCCTAATCCCTGCGGCTGGGCAGGGATGGTCCCCAGCGCAGGACACCGAGCATCCACCGCGGGGTAGCGACACTTCTGAATGTTGGAAAAGAGCTGTTCTGCCCCAAATTCCCTTCGGGGCCGGGATGGAAGGCGAGGAGGGAGTGGATGAAATATGAGCAGGGTTATTTCTGCTCCTTCATGTCTAGGGTCACTGCTCCATCTAGTGTTGGAAGTGTCCCTGCAGCAGCCACCGCCGGGAAGGGACACATGGGCAGCCTGGAAAACGGGAGGCTGAAAGTTTTTTGGAGGAGCACAAAAGTCCTGGTGACTTTATTTTGTTTGGTTTCCTGTTTTTTGGGTTGGTTTTATTTTTAATTGCCAGTGTTGCCTTTCCCTGGTCTTAAAATTAAAACCAAAACACAATTTATGGGGAAAAGGGGTTTTTACCTCGGGAGTTATTTCAGGTCCAGGTGGAATGCCCCAAAATGCATGGACACCTCACACCGAAATACACACAATTATAAGCCTTGCAAAAATAATGTATTTATCAGAGACCCCCAGTGAGAGGCTGGAGTGAAGCCCTCGTTGTGAGGAACCTTCCCCCTGGCTGGGCCTGGCTGAGGTTCCCAAATGTGTTCTGGAGAGGCCCTTGGTGTCTGGGGCTCCCAGGATGTTTGCTCTCCTGGTTTAACGGTGCCGTGGGGCTGAGCTGAGTTCTCAGCCTTGGGGAGGTACAAGTGTGGGGCTAAAAGCACTGAGAGTACATCAAACTATAAAAGAGTGTGTGAGAGGAGTATGAAAGAAAAAGCAAAAAATCATTCTGGCCTCACCAGGAAGATCTGTCTCTTTTCTCTTGTACATCTCAAAAGCTTGGCCAGGTGATCTCCAAAGGAGCTGGAGGGTCTGATCAAATCCAAGAGGCTCCACTGTGGGCAGCCACCTCATTCCCTGATCTCAAAGGTGACACCTTGACCCCTGAATGAAGCTTTAGGGTCAGGGGAAATCAGGCAAACCCTCTGGCAAAGGCTGCCACCACGGAGTGCAGGGATTTGTGGGGACACAGAGAAATGCCATCAGCAGGGTTCAGACTCTCGGCGTTCAGGTTCTCACTCTCTCGTTGTGGGAAGGCAGCTGTGCCCCTCTCTAAGGAATTTGAGGGGGAAGGATGATTTGCAACCCCTCTGTAAACCTTGCAGCTATCTCAAACCAGCCTGGGGTCCAGACTTTCTCAAGTTTTGGGGGTGAAATAGAGGAAATTGGCTTCTTTTTCAAAAACAGCCCAAAATGGCCATTTGTGACTCAGCTGGGTCTGCCATCCCTGGGTCACCATCCCTGAAAAAACCCACAGGGTGCAGGAAAGGGAGGAGAAGAGGTCATTATCCAGCATTTTCAGAGAGCTGGAGGGTCTTGATCCTGCTCCAGGGGAAGCAGGAGGAGGTCACACCATGGGGCACCCGAAGTGCAGAGCTGATGTTGGCAACCAAAAGTGCCAAAAGTTGCCAAAAGTCAGCAGAGGGAGATGGGCTTTCTTGGAGAAACCCTGGGCACAGCTCTGATTTGAAATCCCTGGAGAAATACATTGCTATTGGAGCATTAAAAAAAAAAATTAAATAA
>VZTN01025361.1:91270-106994 GCA_013400515.1 Erpornis zantholeuca | reverse complement strand
TTAATAATAATAATAATAATAATAATAATAATAATAATAATAATAATAAACTGCACAAAAAACTCCTCCAAAAATAATTACCTGAAACCGTCGTGTTCCCAAAATAAAACAGATTTTTTTTCTGTTTTTGTCTAGCTTGCAAATAACACAAATTGCTTCCAAATTGTTTTGATGAAATGTCTGTGAGAGCAAAGTGAACATTTCACAGGATTTTTTTAAATGCTGGTGGGACTTGAATTTTAATTATTTAGGAAACCACACACGGATCTGGATTGATGACAGAATAGAACCTCCAGGACCTTAACAGAGCCTTCCAGCACTGAAAGGGAGGGAAAAAGAGGGACAGAGACTTTTTATCAGGCAGGCAGTGGCAGTACAAAGGGGGAATAGTTTTAAACTAGGAGAGATTTAGATGAGATATTGGGAAGAAATTCTTCCCTGTGAGGGTGGGCAGGCCCTGGCACAGGGTGCCCAGAGAAGCTGTGGCTGCCCCTGGATCCCTGAGAGTGTCCAAGGCAAGGTTGGATGGGGCTTGGATCACCCTGGGATAGTGGAGGGGGTTCCTGCAATGGCAGGGGTGGCACTGGATGATCTTTGAGGTCCCTTCCTTAACAAAAACTGTTATTGGATTCCGTGACCTCCTTCAAACCTCCAGTGGTGTCCCAGTGATGCCTGAAATGGCTCCCTAGGAACAGAGAGCAGGCAGGAATAAAGGAATCAAGGAGGGATTGATTGGAAAGGCCTTCAGAGGTACACTCTGGGCTCCAGAGGCTCCTGCCTCAGTGCATCCCAACATGGACAAGGACAGCTCCCGAGTTCTTCCCACTTGGATCTCAGCATCAATTCCCCAAGCAGAAGCCAGGCAAGGATGGAATTTGCCCAAGCTTGCCCCCCTGTCCCCAAGATTGTGGTTTGCAGTTCTTGTTCTGGGTGTCCTTGAAGAACAAGGTAGAGGTTTTGTTATGTCTATCTTAGCACAGAGAACAGCACTTAACATCTACAGAAAACTTCAGAGTCACACTAGCAATACAGGATTGGAAAAATAGAAAAGTTAAAACCTAAGGCATCACCAGCTGCCAGGATGGACCCAGGAGTGACAGCTCCTGGCTGTGATAAAGGACTCCAGCTATCATAGGAACAAGAGGAGCCTCCAAACCCATGGACAGACAGGACAGGAGCAGCCATCCCTCATGTCCGAGGGCTATAGGATAACTCAGGTGGGAAGGGAACCTCAGGAGCTCTCCATTGCCACCTTTTGCCCAAAACACAAGCGATTGTGTCAGACCGAGAGGTGCAGGACACCACCCAGAGGTGCCTTGAAGTCACACTCTGCCCTTTCCTTCATTCCTGATGCCAGTGAAGGGAACGTGGATGGAGGAATCGCTCTCACGTTGCTGGTGCTGACCATCCATGTCTCAGGATCAGGAATGAGGGAGGGATTTTGGGGTCCAGGTGTTCAGCAGCGTTGCAGCATCACTCCTCGCTCTAGAAACGGGGAGGAAGGGAGGCAAGCTGCAGGAGCAGCAGCAGGCAGGGGGCACAAGCCCCTCCGAGCATCCCATATCCCCGTTCAGCCCCGCGCACCTCCCGCCAGAGCTGCCACACTGAGAGATGGAACCGAGCAGTTCAATCCGATCGTACCTTTAAGCCAGGGACGTATCGGGAGCAGCTGGATGCGCCTTTGGCTTCCCCCCCTCAATACAATTTCCCAGCAAATGGTTGTTTTGCGTGGGAGGTTTGCCCAGGACATGAGATCGCCCAGCCCTGGGGTATTTCCCTCGGCCTTACACCCTCTGAAAGCTCCGAGACACGGAGCTGCACAGAGAACGCCTTTTGTCTGCCAGCACAATCTGCTTTTTTGTTCCGAGGGGGGCCAAGACAATTGGGGCTGCGAAGCGCTACCTTAACGCCCTTCCACCAGTCATGGACTTAATTCTGGGCAGAATAACTCCCCGCAGTTATTGCCATAAAGCAACGCAGCGATTCAGAGAGCCCTTTTCTCTGGGGGGACCACCCAGGCGCCGGCCGGACAAAGCCACCCCTCTGCGAGGGGCAGAGCCGGCCTGGGGCCGTGCCGAGGGACACTCCCGCACCGCTCCCCCTCCGTTTTGGGGCAGGGATGCAGGTCAGAGCCCCAAAACATCCCTCACGGATGAGGCAGAAAGGGATGCGCCGGCCCCGGTGTGTGGGAGCAAATCCCTCCGTGCAGCACGGGATTCATTTTTTTAGGGGTGCACAGAGGAGGTCACCCCTTCTTTGCCACCTCTTCCCCAGTGCTGTGCTGGTGAGCAGCACCTGCAGAGGCGTTTGCCAGCTAAGGCATGCAAAGCTGTGAGTTTAAATCCATAGAAATGTATGTTGAGGGGGAAAAAAAAACCCTTTTTTAACAGCTGTTATTCTACTCACATGGAATGGGACTGGACAGTCTCCCCTTCTCCCACCCTCTTGTCCCCTGGAGCAGGTCCTGCTCAGGCATCAGCTTCCTGACCCCACAAATAGCAACTGTCCAGAAATCCAGATTAATTCTGGCAGAAACAAACCTGGAGAAGGGCTGAGCCACATCCCCTGAGCCACATCCCCTGAGCCACATCCCCTGAGCCACATCCCTGCCCCATCGAGCTTGCTCCCAGTCCCCAGGGGATGCTCAACAGGAGCACAGCAGCATTCCCACCTCTTGCTGGAGAGAAAAATCTTCATTTTCCCCGTGTTGGGGACCAGATCTGCCATGGGCACATCTCTTGTCCCTGCCACCCTCCCATATTTACACCAGGCATGGTCTGAAGGGGCAAGCAGGGGCTGGGGGCTGCTCCCACAGGGATTTCATCCAGAATTTGGGAACAGCATTTTCCTTAACTTGGCAGAAGTGAGCCCACAGAATAGTAATCCTGTGGAGGGGACACAGCAATGACATCAGATCCCTCCTGGAGTTCAGAAATTTAGCTAAAATAAATCAGAAAAAGGAAGAAAAATGGAATCTCTGAAGAGATCTGCAGAGGAATCTCCACTGCAGAGAAATAAGGAAAAAGTGGTCAGGCTCTGTCTGTGTTCCTGTCCACCCCAGCTCTGAAACATCACAGGAGGGGATTTGGCCTCAGTGTTGACCACATGGAGGTTTCTGGCATCGCTGGAACCCTACAGACCTCCCAAAATTTAGTGTCTGGGGGAATATCTGCACAGCAGCCCCCAGCACTGGGAATTTCAGGAGAGGAGGAGCTGCTCAACCTCTCTGTTGGACACTGGAGAATGCACACAGGGTAACACCACCGGGGTTGGATGTTTTGCTGGGGGATGAGGTGGTGGTTGGGTCACAGACAGGGCATTCCTCTCCTGAAATCCCTGCTGGAATCCTGTCCTTGGATGGGGGAGCTGCTGGGACGTGGCTCCAGTGGCTTCACCAACCCATGTCGGAGTCCAGGGAAGCCTGAAAACTTCTCCTCCTCTGGGAATTTCTTTAGTTCCCAGACCTCCTCAAAAGTGGCCTAGCCAGCGACCTAGGCTTTTGGAGAAGCTCCCTCCACTTTTGGGAGAACCTGAATGCACCAGAGAGGTGAAGAGATTTTTGTTAAGTGAACCACAGAGAGTTTAGTTGTAGTTTTAGGACTTTGCTCTATGTATTATATAGGGACAAGATGGAGATTTTTTTGGGTGTCGGTCTCTTCTTCTTTCTCCTTCTTTCTTCTTCTCTTCTCTTCTCTTCTCTTCTCTTCTCTTCTCCTTCTCTGACACCAGTTCCTGTGGTGTGTTGGTTGGTGGAAAAAAGTTAGTATTGAAAAGACATATCAATAAGATGAGGATTTACTGGTGTTGGGAGCAAAACAAAGTACGTGGAGTTTTCTTAATGATCAATATTAGATATAAAATTAGCTGTTGTGAGCAGCCATTGCTTTCTGCACTTGTGTTCCTGGAGCTCACAGCGCTGGCTGTGCCTCCGAGCCTTTGATAAGAGAAAAATAAACAAACCTTGAAAAAGCAGAAAAGAAGCCTTGTTTCATCATTTCGGGACATGGGACACAGAAGAAGCAAGAAATCTAAGCCGGGGACTGTCGGGGAAACAAATAAACACTGACAAACCCACTGCTGCCATCTGCTGCAAGAGACCTCCCCGGGAGCCAAAAATGAGGCTGGAAAACCTTTCCCGAGCCAATCTTGCTGCTGTCACAACCAGGCAGGTGCCAGTGCCTCAGTTTACCTGCAGGGAGGCTCTATCCTGATAAAAACGTGGATCCACTCAGTTGATTCCAGCTCCAGCCCCATGGTGAAAGGGCTATCACAGTTACAGCATCGTACATTTATTCTTTTTGGTGCATTCGAGCATCATCCATTCCCCCTCCAGGAGGAAATACAGAGAATTTCTAATGGGACAAATCCTTCCCCGTGAAGATGTAACTCATGGAAAAGCAAAAAGAGCAGAAAAAGGCCACGTTTGATGCTGTTTCTCCCTGGAGAAGAGTGATCAAAACATTCCAACTCGGCATTTCTTTTTAACTGCCTGTTTGTTTTACTTTTTCCTCCTTTTTTCACCCCCAATTTTCCATGGTTTCCCACTTGATCTCAAGCCAGCTGAGGCCAGAATGTGCCCTCTGGCATTGCAAAGAGCTGCCAGTCGTTACTACTTGGCCCCAAATTTAAATTTCATCCAGAGTTTTTTGCTTTTGCTTTCATTTCAGTGTGGAGAGGGTGTCAAAGAAAGAAAAAAACAAAAAAAAATGAAAAAAGAAGACATGAAATCACATAAAGTTCTCAGAGAAGAGCAAATCCTGTGCTTGTCGTGCTCTAATGAAAAGAGCAACTGGGGTTGGACTGAGGACTTAAAAAAAAACCATTCAGGATCTTCTAAACATGAGGGGAGCAGCCAAAACCATCCCAGCAGAGCTTCCAGTCTTCTGCAAGCAGGATTGGACCCGCTGGGAGCTCACAGCTGGATTTGGGATCTTTTTTGGGGTACCAGCAAAAAAATCAGGATGGTGGTTCCTGCTCTGGGAAATGTTCTGGAAAGTTCTTTAATCCAGGACCTCTTGGAGCAGCTGCTGGAGGGATTTCAAGGCAAGGAAACTCATTGCTGTCGTTTGTTCCTTGGAAAATGAGGATTTGGGCACAGACTCCTCCCGGGAGGTGTTGAGGTGGAGTCAGCGTGAGCTGGAGCAGGAGGCACAGGAGTGGAGGATCTTCTGAGATGGCTCAGACTTGGGAGTTCACAGCTCACCAGCTGCTCCTGTGATGGCCACTGGGGACTTTCCCTTGACACCTTAGGTTTGAACTTTTCTATGTTTCCAACCCTGCCCTGCCCAGTGTCACTCTGCAGTTCCCTGGAGCTCATTCAGTGCTGTTCTCTCATGCTCACACACACACAACAAAGCCTCTCCAGCTCTCCAAGGACACCCAGACCCTCCTAGGCCCAACAACTGCAAACCACAATCTTGGGGACAGGGGGGCAAGCTTGGGCAAATTCCATCCTTGCCTGGCTTCTGCTTGGGGAATTGATGCTGAGATCCAAGTGGGAAGAACTCGGGAGCTGTCCTTGTCCATGTTGGGATGCACTGAGGCAGGAGCCTCTGGAGGCCAGAGTGTACCTCTGAAGGCCTTTCCAATCAATCCCTCCTTGATTCCTTTATCCCTGTCTGCTCTCTGTTTTTATGGAGCCATTTAAGGCATTACTCTCACCAAAAGTCCACACCCGAGGACAAAAGGCCTTTCAGGGAGCTGGAGGTTAGAATAGAGCATTTCAGAGTTAAAGAAATTCCAGGTGGATCATCCCAAACCCACATCTTCCCCTCTGCTGAAGCCACCAAACCAGAAGGAAAACACCCTTGTGAGAAATCCTGTCCCCACCTGAGCCTGACCCCCGTGGGATCCATCCCAAAGCCACATCCCCACCACACTCAGGCCATACCCAAGGGCCAAGCCCAGGATGCACAGAATCCACCCAGAAGTTGTGTTTTCCTTAGCTGCTCTGTAATTACAGGTTTCACAGCTCCAGAAATCCATGGCTTCAGGTCCTGGATGCTGGCTGCCAGTGGATTAGGAGAGCTGCTCTCCAATTCAGGGCCTCAAATCTCCATTTTTTTCCCCATTTTCCTGCACCTGCCTCTCACCTGTGCTGAGAAGAGGTAGTTGTTCTCTTCCAGCCTCTCCATCCCATGTCACCAGGACCAAATCTCCATGGTGAGCTCGCATCCATCCCTGCAGAATAAAGCAGAATAAAGCAGAAAAAAGCAGAATAAAGCAGGGAACCAACCTCTACTTTGGCTGCAGTGGTGACTTTATTTTCGTATCACTTTTAATTAGTGACCAGCACATGCTCCTCAGAGCCCAGCCCATGGATCAGGGAAAGGTGGAGCTGTTTTGGGAGCTCTGCAATCAGTGACAGCATTTTCTTCTGTGCCACCAGGGTGAGTTTACGGAGCTCATCATGAAAAACCTGCCTCATTATCTTGCCTTTGTGGCTGCATCATGGGCACAGGCTGAAATGTTAATTACAATTATTTCTCCAGGATGAATCCCAGCTGTTTCCCTAGAGATGAGTGTGGCACAAGCCCTGAAAATGTGAAGGGAGTGGGTGTTTTTCCAAGGGATGGCAGAAACCCAGGGGACAGATTTTGGGTTTTTTTCCACCCTGAGGTGAGATAAAAAAGACAACCCAGGATCTTGACCACAAGGGATTTTTTTTTTCCCTTCCTATCTTGCTGATAGATCAAGTCCTTCCCCTCTGCCCTGTGGTTTTGGGCAAGGAGATGTCCTGGAAGATGATTTCTGAACTACAGAGACCTCTCAAGGTCCTCACTTGTGATGTTTGCAGGTATCCCATGGAGATATTGATGGATGTCATGGCCAGCCCATGGCAGATCTCCCACTTGTCCCAGGGCTGCTCAGAGCTGTGGGGGTGCAGGATGTGGCCAGGAAGGATGGATTTTGTTGGTGTGGGGCTCTGGGGGAGACAGGCATACCCCAGGCCTGGCAATAGGCAAAATAAAAGAGAAGGAGACAAATAAAGAGGAGAAGGCGAGGCAAAAGTAGGATAGTTAACAGGAGATTAGGCAAAGAGGTTGTAATCAGTAACTGCTTGAGATGCTAAAGATGTAATCCTAGAAGCTGAAGTTTGTGATTGTTGCACTGCTGGTTGTGGAACAGGATATAAGATGTGCTTTGGACAATAAAAGTTGCCTTTGCGGGTACCAGGCAGAGTCCGTGTTTCAATCACCGACACAGAGCCTCAGCTGCTTTAAGAGTCCTTGAGGGCTTTTTTTTTTAACTCCTGGCAACTCTGATGGAACTCTGTGAACTTTCAGCACTGGCAGATCCCACAGCCAGGACATCCTCACCCACAGCAAATGGGAGGATTTCCAGGCACAACTGTGCCATGCAAGCCATGGGCCTTGGTTAATTCACACTTGAATTTGCCTTCGACTTGGTTTGGTCAGAGAAAAACCTCCTGGTGCAGCCCATGGGAGCCCAGGAGCAAACTCTGCTGAGCTCCAAGCAGATGCTGGAGGCTGCTGAGTGAGCCCACCATGCTCCTGCCACCCAGGCAGGGCCTTTTCCCCCAACCCCAGGGACAGAAGGGAAAAATGTCCTCAGCTTTGGGTTTGTGGGGTGGTGCAGAAGCTTTAGAACAGAGAGAAGGATCTCTGTTCCCAGGGACAGCTCTGAGACCACTCAGATCTCACCTGAGCTCTGCACAATGGCAAGGGCAGGGTCAGCCCAGGGCCTCTCTCATCCTTCTGGTCGTTGTCTCTCTCCTCCTGGCACAGAGAGCTGTAAGAGGAGGATGGAGATGCCCCATCCCTGGAGACATTCAGGATCCTGTTGGACCAGGCTCTGAGCAGCCTGATGGGGTTGAAGCTGGACTAAATGTCCTTTAAAGCTTCCTTCCAAGCCAAACCACTCCATTTAACTACGATTCACAGGGGATGAACTTGGTGGGGGATTGCTGCCTCATAGAGACACAAAACGAGATTAAACAACCCTGTCCTGCTCTGAGTTAGGCATTCACCACTTTTTGACCTCCTGTCTGCACCACACCTTTCTCCTACCCCAAACCCTTCTCTGTGGCCCTTCCTCCCCAGTCCAGCTCCTTCTGCCTTGCAAACCCTGCTGCAATCCAGCCCTTCCACCCTGGCATTTCTCCCTCCCACCACGTGCATCCTCAGACCTCCAGACAAACGACGCTGCCTGAACAAAGCCCTTCAAGGTGACATTCTTCCAGCCTGGAAACAGAAGCTGGACCCCAATCACCACCATCTGGGGTTTGCTTTTGGGGTTTTTTTTCCCTCCATCAGGCAGGTGTCCAGTGGCTGTGACCTGACATTGATGTTATAATCAGGCTGGGTTCCACCTCTCCCCTCCCAAACAGAACAATCGCTGTCATTCTTGCCGGCGGTCAGAGTTCACCCGGGGCCTGGGACGGCTCTGACATTGATTGGCAGCTCCCAGGGCAGCTGCCGTCTCCTCCTTGTCAGGTTTGGCCTTATCAATTAGTGGCTGCACAGCTTAATGAGGTTTTGATGACGGAGGGCAGGCGAGATTTCGTTCCCACCCAGGCGAGCACTGTGGCAATAACTTGGCTCACTCTGGTGCGATGTTTCCTTCCAGAGCTCTGTAGCCTTTCACGGGGAAAGGAGGAGCCTTTCTCCTTTTTTTTTACAAGGAATCCTGGCTGGAAGAGTGTCCTGATTGACAGGACACAATATTAGGAGTTTCTGAGGTGGCAGCTTTGCTGGGGTTTCAGAGCACTCTGCTGATGGAGGGGAAATATTTCAGCTGAGCTTTAAAAATCCAGGTTTTCTGCCAGTGGTCATTAAAAGCAGGAGGATTCATGCCACAAGAAATCCTACACAGCAGCGTGGTGCCCTGGTGATGGTCAGACAGCTTTGCCTGATGGAGCTCTGTGAAAATTCAGAGCTCTCCAAATTGAGGGCTTTAGATGTCCTCTCCTCCTTGTCAGGTTTGGCACCTTTAGTTTTAATGCTCCCACCTTTTGTCTTCACGCTCAGAGAGCATCTCCCCTCCAGGAAACAACTCCAGCAGGGTCTGACAGGCTGGGGGCAGGACCAGAGCAGGGAATTTACTCTGGCATTGCTGCACTGCTCACCCCAGAGACCAGGAAAGACTCAGCAGACTCTACAAGGTCATAAATCAAACAATCAGCCACCAAATGGGAGAGGCTGTGGGACCCTCAGGTGACTTCCCAGTGGATGGCATTTCTAACCCTCACAGCAGCTCAAGGATTCCAGGGCACAGGGGCAAATATCCTTGTGCATGAGCCTTGGGGGTCCCAGTGATGCCAGGATGATTTTTGCTTTTTCTTTCATACCCCTCTCACACACTCTTTTATAGTTTGATGTATTCTCAGTGCTTTTAGCCCCACACTTGTACCTCCCCAAGGCTGAGAACTCAGCTCAGCCCCACGGCACCGTTAAACCAGGAGAGCAAACATCCTGGGAGCCCCAGACACCAAGGGCCTCTCCAGAACACATTTGGGAACCTCAGCCAGGCCCAGCCAGGGGGAAGGTTCCTCACAACGAGGGCTTCACTCCAGCCTCTCCCTGGGGGATCTTTGATAAATATGTTAATTTTGCAAGGCCTATAATTGTGTGTATTTCAGTGTGAGGTGTGCATGCATTTTTGGGGCATTCCACCTGGACCAAGTGCTGCACCCAAAGATCCTGAAATAAATCCCGAGGTAAAAACCCCTTTTCCCCATCAACCATATTTTGGTTTGAATTTTAAGACCAGGGAAAGGCAACACCAGGATATCCCTAAGGACTGGATCCCATCCAATACTTCCATGGGTAATCCCTGCCATGGAGACCTCGAGGAGTGCCTGGTGTGCTTTGGGGATGCCCAAAGACAGGGGACAGAGGTGGTTGGATCTGGACACCGGATGGAGCTGCACTGCCACGTTCCCTCCAACATTAAAATACTAAAAACCCCAAACTGGAGAAGGTGGAGGGAGGCACCAGCCATTCATGGCACCAACCATCACCTTGAATTGCACAACCACCCCCACCCAGAGGCCCTGGGCTCAAACATTGATGTTATTCCTCACTCCTAAAACACCAGCCCTGACCTCACGCTGGTGAATTCAGCTCATCATCCCCTCTGAGGTGAGGTCTGGCTGCCCAAAAAGGAGAGGGGTGCTCACAGATGTGTTTCTACAGCTGCAGGTGCCCCAAATGCTGCCAGCTGTGGTTGTGGCTGATGGTGAGACCTCTGCATCTGAAGTGCTCTGGGGAGGAGATGCAGCCAGCCAGTGCTGCTTGACCACAGATGCTTGAGTTACAGGGCAGGCTGAGAAGGTCACAGGGTGTTTTTCAGGCAGAACATTCAGCCAGAGTACATTTTCCAACCTAAATGCTGAGTAAATTAAGTGCTTGGGATCAAAGTGATGTGGGAGATGTGGCCAACCCCTGCCTGTCCTCCCACAGGCTGAGTGTGGTCATTTCCCCTGGTGGTGGAGCCTGCTGGAGGTGAAGTCTGGAGCAGGATGGGTGAATCCCTCCTCTTTATCTCCACTGAGGGTGGGGAGGCTGTGGAAGAGACTTCTCAGAGAAGCTGTGGCTGCCCCACGATCTCTGAAATTGTCCAAAGCCAGGTTGGGCAGGGCTTGGACTAACCTGGGATAGTGGAAGGTGTAGAGAGGGGGTGGAGCTGGATAATTTTTAATCACCCAAACCCTTCTGTGATTCTATGGCAGCACAAAATTCGACTTCTCCTGTCCAATCCACCTTCCCTGGGTGCCAAAAGGCATTGCTGAGGCTGCCCAAACAGGGCATCACCCCAGTGCTGCTGGTGGTGTCAGCAAGCAGCAGTGCTGGTGTTAAACAGCTCCTCACTGCCAGGCTACCCTGCACACCACTGAGTCATGAAGTGCAGCTGCTCTCAAACGAAGGAGGAAAAAAAAACGAGGCAGAGAGAGCTGAGGTAATTTTTGCCAACATCCCTGGGGAGTCAGGAGAGCGGAGCTGATCTGCTCCCTTTGCTCTCCTGCCCTCAGCCCCACAGCTGAGCTGCTCTCAAAGGTGCTCCAGGCTGAGTGGATCCTTCTGCCACCTAAATCAGGCTCTGAGAGGAGAAACCGTGGCAAAATAAAAGCTCTGTCTGCAAATATTCTGATTTTTTTTCTGCCTATCCAGGCAGCCATATAGAGTTTTTCTTGCTTTTCTCCTTTTCTCCACCTTCCTTTTTTCTTCCAGGATGGTAAAACGGGAGCAGCAAGATTAGATCTGTCATCTTTTCCACAGCCCAAGCCCATCTAGAGGTGACCCCAGGACCACAAATCCCAGGAATCATTGCTATTTTTGGTAGGCAAACTAGCAAATTGCTGGAGGGGTGGAGGGCGGTGCAATTTCTCAGCTCCTGTGAGTAATTGCAATTCTCACCTCAAGGTGAGAGACTCAGAGGTGAGAACTCCTCAACCTGACAGCAACCAGGAGCTCCAGGGCACCAGAAAACAGAGCAGTGACGGCCCCCGCCGTCCTTCAGCCCCTCCCACATGGGTGTCCACCCCAAAACACCCCAAAATTAATTTTCCACCACCACCAGGAGGGATTTCATGGTTGGGCATCGCTGCCACCTGCTCAGAGGTCTCCACCACCCCATTATACCAAACATGCTCATCAAGAATCTTCTCAATAAAGACAGCGTGCCCACACATGGGAGAAAAGATTATTTTTGGGGGACTCTGAAGCTAAAGCAAATCCAGCCTGTGGTGTTTTTCCCTCGGGACAGAAGCAGAAGGAAGAGCACGGCTTGGGAAGAGCTTTGCAAATCCGGGTGATATTTTTATAACCTCAGAAATCGCCTTGCATAAACACTTCTTTCAAAGGGCAGCGAGAACAGGGTGTAGTTCAGCTGCAGATTTGTCATCAGAGGCTCTCAGAGGGGAGGAGAAAGTCTCCAGCTCCAAAGGGGCCATCCAGAAAAAGCCAAGAGGCTTTCTGGAACCCTGGGAGCACCCAGAAAATGAGAGCTGAGCTGCCCCTGAGGGATCTCTTCCTGTTTTTTTCCTTCTCCCACATTTTCTTAGGATGGAGAAAGCAAGGGGCAGGTCTGCACCCTCTGAAAAAGAAACTGAGGTCTCTTTCTTCCTTCCATGAATGCTGTGAGTCACCGGGCAAAGGGTTCCAGCTGCATCACAGCAGCCTCAGGAATGAATCAGATGGACAGAGCCTCGAGCTCAGGGCCCCAAAGGATGATAATAATGAAATCAGATATCACTGGGGATGTAGCAGAGAGAATAAGGGTGAAATAACCTCCTCTGCACCTCCACCAGCTGGGTTTTCACCCTGATGAGGTGGTGGCATCGAGCATCTTCTCCTCCGAGTGAGCTAAAAGGAGGAGTTGCTCTGGGTTAAAAATAAAGCAAAGGGAAAAAAAAAAAAAAAAAGGAAAAAGAAAAGGAGAGAAGGGTTATTTTTAACTCAGAGCAGCCCTGATCTGGTTCACCGCCCGGGCGTGGAGTCAGGGCTGTGAAACGAGGGCTGCTCAGCTCAGCCGTGGCCAGCAGGGGATTTGGGGATGGGCACAAATTCATTAACGAGGCTTTGCTGTTGATTTAAAAGCAGCTCCCTCCTATCACAGACACCCAGAGCCGCCCAGCTCAGCTCCTGCCCCAGAGCTCACCCAAAATGTCCAGCAAGGACAGAGGCAGACATTCCCCAGGAGCCCTGAGCAAGTGCAAATTCGCCTTCTTCTCCTCGAATCCCACTTTGTATTTTGACCTCTTAAACCAGGTCCTGGAGGATGCTGTGTCCCAAACAGGTCACAAAGCCAGGCTGCACAGAAGGGACAGGGACATCTGTGATCCCAGTGGTAGCTGTCCTTGCCTGGACATCGAGGTGGGCACCAATCTGTCCCCTGGAACAGTTTCCCTCTTCCTGAAACCCCCCATTTCAGCCAGGTCAGCTCCCACAGCGCAGGAAAATGGGATTAATCTCATTTTTCAGCATGTCTTTGCCATCATTTTCTTAGACCATCCGTGCTGCTGCTGCTCAGTGACTGTCTGGGGAGATTTAGTGCAATTTAGGCACTTTCTTAAGGAAAATAATAATACTGGTTCATACCTGCTCTGCGTGGGGGTGGTGCCTCCTTGGAGGAAGCACAGGGATGATCCTTCCTCCTGCCCAGGCTCCCTCCTGGCATTCTCAGCCCTGTTGCTGCCATATCTCTTGCGTGTGACCCAATTTTTTTTAGGAAAAGAAGCTTCTGGGCTCAATCCCATCTGCCTGTCTGCCTTCTCTGTGTAATGTTCTCAGCTGCTGGGTGATTTCCACCCCATCTGACAGGGCATGGAGGTCTTCAAGGTATTCCTTTCCTATGAGCATAAGGGGGAAATCTGGAAATAAGCAGTTTTGGTGGCTTCCTGCTGTGTTTCGAAACTTCTCATCCTGTCTTTAACAGAGGAAGTATTTAGTATTTAGCCTGGGACAGCACATGACCTCGATTTATCTCCAAGTTAGCTGAAAACAGAAAGGAGATAAGCCTAAATTTAATGTGCACAGTTGTTTCTACACCAATCTCTTGGGCTTTGGAACCATGTGAATTATTTTCTTTCCATGTGGAGTTAAGATACTGCTGTGCTGACCTGCTCCCTCTATCCTGTGAAAGGTAAAATGAATTAATATTAGCTTAAATAATAAAAATTATTGCTAAGGTAAAAAAATTTAAAAATTAAAAGGGGTTTTCCCTGTATGGGGAAACTGAGGCACAGAGAGGCTGGAGCAGCACCCAGGGTGGGTCCTCTACTTTTAGCCTTTTCTAGCACCAAAAACCATAAAAATTTTACCAAGCTCACTTTGTTTTGTCTCAGAAGTGAACAGAAGTGGCAGCAGAGCAGCAAAGGGGGCCCTCCCTGCAGTCCTGCTTTATTTTGGATAAGAAAGCCTTAAGGATTTTCTTTGGATCTGTCACGAGCAGCTGCTGCTGGAGGCGAGGAGCACACTGGGACTGTTGGACGTGCAGGAGCCCCTGGCAGGGTGCACAGACAGCTTTTAATTTTTCATATCTATAATTCAGGAGCACATCCCTGAGCACACACAGGGCAATGCTGCAAGGTGTGGATGCTGCAGGGCATGGATTCTGCAGGGCATGGATCTGGCCTGGTGTGGATAAAGCCTGTCACAGATACTGTCCAGCATGGATGCTGCATGGGGTGGATGCTGCCCAGCATGGATGCTCCATTGATGCCTTAGGTTTTAACTTTTATATTTTTCCAGTCCTGCCCTGCCCAGTGTCACTCTGCAGTTCCCTGGAGCTCGTTCAGTGCTGTTCTCTCATGCTCACACACACACAACAAAGCCTCTCCAGCTCTCCAAGGACACCCAGACCCTCCTAGGCCCAACAACTGCAAACCACAATCTTGGCAAGAGGGGGGCAAGCTTGGGCAAATTCCATCCTTGCCTGGCTCCTGCTTGGGGAATTGATGCTGAGATCCAAGTGGGAAGAACTCGGGAGCTGTCCTTGTCCATGTTGGGATGCACAGAGGCAGGAGCCTCTGGAGCCCAGAGTGTACCTCTGAAGGCCTTTCCAATCAATCCCTCCTTGATTCCTTTATCCCTGCCTGCTCTCTGTTTCTAGGGAGCCATTTCAGGCATCACCATGGCATGGGATGCTGCATGGCACAGATGCTGCCCAACCTGGATCCTGCATGACTCAGATGCTGCCTGGCACAGATTCTGCTCACCAGGGATGCTGCATGGAGTGGATGACACACGACATGGATGCTGCCTGGCACACACATCCCCAAACAGCCTGACACAGGGAACACCCCAGCACAGCCCATGGCACCCCCAAAAGCAGTGCCTGCCCTGTGCCCCTTGAGGTGCAAGTACCCATTCCCTCGAGGGTACACATCCCAACGCAGCCTGGCACATGCAAAACCTTCAGCAAGCATGTGCCAAGCCCACATCTCGTATCCTGGCAGGGCTGGGCATGGAACGAGGCTGCATGGCATGTATGAGAGCTCAGAGTGGATTGCTGGCTGCTTTGGGAAGGGGGAACGGAGCAGGGAAAGGGGAATGGGGCAGGGAAAGAGAACGGGGCAGGGAAAGGGGAATGGGGCAGGGAAAGGGGAATGGGCCAGGGAAAGAGGAATGGGGCAGGGAAAGGGCAACGGGGCAGGGAAAGGGGAATGGAGCAGGGAAAGAGAACGGGGCAGGGAAAGGGAATGGAGCAGGGAAACGGGAATGGGGCAGGGAAAGAGAACGGGGCAGGGAAAGGGGAACGGAGCAGGGAATGCGGGAGCAGTGCGGGGAAGAGGGCAGGAACGCTGCAGAGAGGCAGGAATAGTGCAGGTAAAGGGGAATGATGTAGGGAAAGGGGAACGGTGCAGGGAAGAGGGAATGGTGCAGGGAAGGAATGGTGCAGAGAAGGTGCAGGAACGCTGCAGGGAAAGAGGAACGGGGCAGGGAAGGGGGAACAGTGCAGGGAAGGGGAAGGAACGGCGCAGAGAAGGGGAATGATGTAGAGAAAGGGGAGCGGTGCAGGGAAAGGGGGAACGATGAAGGGAAGGGGGAAGAGTGCAGGGAAGAGGGAATGGTGCAGGGAAAGGGGGAACAGTGCAGGGAAGTGAGAACAGCGCCGGAAAAGGGGAGCGGTGTAGGGAAAGAGGGACTGGCGAAGGAAAGGGGAGCGGTGCAGGGAAAGGGGGACTGGCGAAGGAAAAGGGAGCGGTGGAGGGAAAGGGGGACTGGCGAAGGAAAAGGGAGCGGTGCAGGCAGGGGGACTG
>VZTN01025361.1:69090-90438 GCA_013400515.1 Erpornis zantholeuca | reverse complement strand
TGGGATAGGCAGGGGTGGGAAGGGGGAATCGCTCCAGCTCGCCAGCAGCTGCACAAGGCCCCGCTCCGCTCCCTCTAGCGATGGAACTAGACGGGATGGGCTTGTTCTCCCTTCCCCAAACTCGCTCATTCCGGCCTCTGCCCCGCCCGTGGACGGCTCCGAGGAAGGAGAGGCATTTCCTCCTTCTCTTCTCCCCCCGAAAACCCTCGTCTGGTGGGGGAAACGAGGCTCGGATGAACCTCGTGGGGGCAGAGGTTGCTTCTCCGTAAGCCCTTGGCTGCTGAGTTGGTATTTTTTTGCTGGGCTGGGGAGTCGAGCTTTATCCTGGAGCAAACAACTCTTGTTTGCCATCCATCGGCTTGATTTTGGTGGTGTGGGAGATCAGCTTTCCTCGGCGGAGCAGCTCCCGGTGGGAGGATATTGTATTCTGTCTGAAAATACTCCATCCTGTCTCCGTGAGCGGCGAACGTGATACTTCGGGGCTGATAAAGCTCTGTGTGATGGAGTGATAGCCCGGCTCTGCCCCAGCAGAGCGAGACCAAAACTCTGCCGGGCCATAAAACTGCCCAAATGTTGTCGTGTTTGACATTGACCTTGTGGCTTTGCCGCTCTGCTCCTGCCAAAGCAAATTCCACAGGTTGATTAGAGTCGTGACCAGAGGTCTGGTGTTGAAATTGTAGCTTTGTCAATAACTAAAATTCCAGGTATTTATTTAATACTTTGAGCTTTGTCTTGCGAGGCTCACGGCACCCGTTTGCAGGGTATTCCATTAACCTTATTTTCCAGGCAGAGAAACCGAGGCAAAGTGGATTTTTCCAAGGTCATCCAGCAATATCTTTATTGCTATTTTTGCTGCTGATTTGGAGCGCTTCTGGGGGAAAAAAAAAGGCAGTGTGGCTGAACTGGAGGATTGCTATTTTACTTTTATCCATGGGGTTTATATTGGAATAAAATAGGAGTGACAGTCTTATGGGTAAAGGATTCTCTAAAGGGAAAGTTTTTGGGGGTGGTTTGATGCCGCTGATTTTTCCCTGCTGCAGACGTGTCTGCAGTGCTGGAGAGCCCTGTTGGGCTGCTTTCCCTGTTGGAATAATTGCATTGGGTGAAAGGGTGAGGAAACTCACCTCGATTGAACCTCTTCAGCTCCAACTCCACAGCTTTGCCAAGTTTGTTGGTGTTTCCCGTGGTGGAGCATCAGGAATTAAAATGGCTCGAGCAGAGCCATCCCCCCCTCAGAACAACTTTGTGTTTGTGATGTAAATCCTGTTAAAAGCCAAACACCTCCGTGTAAATGGTCCGAGGACCTCAGATTGGTTTCTCTTAACATTTCCTAGATTGTGAAATAGTTGGAATGTGGAAGGGCCTGGCAGGAGCTGTGCTCGTGCACCGAGTTCCCTGTGAGTGTTAGTCATGCTGACCAAGTGGGGGGAGGACCAGTCACAGCTTTTCAAGGCAAACCAAGCGTGTGTGTGGGAGTAGGGGCTGGATTCTGCTCCTGGGAATTCACCAAACTCTGCTGTGCTCCAGCTGCTTTGAGCAGGAACATTTATACAGATAATTATCAGCTAAGCCATTGATGACATTAATTGATGGAAGGAGGAAAAGCTCACAACCCAGGACTGCAGCTGAGTCGGCAGTGCTGAAATTTAAAGAACCACCTTTACACATCCCAGAGGCTTTTATTTCTTTCCAAAGATGGGCTTTCAAGCAAGAATTTTTATGGATTTCAATAGCCTTCCCAACCATCCAGCTTGCTTTACAGTAGATAAATTTGGTGAACGTGAGCTAACTTTATCTGAAAAGGAATAGTTCTTATTCTTTTTTTAGAAATCTGTTGGAAGTTCTGCTCCTGGAATGCTACAGAGCTTGTGTTAGAGCTGGCGCCATCCTCAGCCATTCCCTTTCTTTAACTGATGAGTAAAGAAGTTCAGAATCAGCTTCCTACTACAGCAGCTGGTTTTTTTCTGCGTAATTCAGCATTTTTTTCTTTCTGCTTGCGAGTATCCGATTTTATTCCTTATTTTTAACACACGCAAATGTCGGAGGGGCTGTGCTGGAGCTTCTGCTGATGTTTCAGTTCTAATAAAACCCTCATGTCTAACACAGCTCGTGCTCACCCACTGCTCTGCTACCTCTCAACTCTGAGGCTCTGCCTTGACATTTCTCCCAAACCAAAAGCCAATTTCATTGCTGGATGGAGCTCTCGTGTGAGTTCTTGCCATTTCTACTAGGAGTGTAAATGTTGACTTAGTGCCCAGTTCCCAGGAATGAATAACAGGATATTTGGCTTAAAATTAAAGATTTTGAACTCGGGAACAATTCAGCCTCAAAAATGAAAAAACACCCCAATTGTGCACTGCTTATCTGAAGATAAATTCTTTGTACCCACCAGTTCTCACACCAGTGTACCCAGTGCTGAACTGGTGAGCACAGAGCCACAGGTCATTCTTGGGTGTCATAGCTGCGTTGTTGGCACCACGTCATTTCCTGGGCAGCTACGGGCAGGGAGGGCAGGGATTCAGCTCCCACTGTGCCTTTCACCTGCCTCCCTATCCTTTAAATAAGATATTTTTCAGACCACATACAAGTTTCTCCTGTGGGTTGGTTTGTGTGCTCTTGAGTTATGGTAGTGTATAAATCATAGAAATAGTTGGAGGTTTTGTTGTGAAACAGCAGCAGTTTGCTGTCCCTGCTTGAAGGTGAGAATAAGGGAATAATTCTGATTTGGGATTTGAGTATCAAGTTAAGCAACCCACTCCCTTTGATACTGGCTCTTTTTATTCTGGCCATTATTTTAGGAGTGAGTTGTTCTCATGTCTCAGAACATGTCTCATGTCTCTTGTTACCGCAAAGGAAATTTTCCCTCTTTTGTCCTTGTTTTGATCTTGTAAGTGGAATTATTTTCTGTTTTCTACCACTCCAAGCCCAGTGCTCTCAAGAGAATGTTCTGGTGTGTGGGAAATGTCCTGTCTGGGTAAGGTGTGTAGGCAGCCAGGTGTTCAACCTCCTTGGATTAAACAAAGCTGCTGGAGAAGGACATTTCCTTTCACCTGGTTGCTCACCTGTGCTTGGCTTGTCCTCCCTCTGCCTTGGATGTGCACAGTTCTTTTGGACCCTTGGAGCCCTGCAAGTCTTTGGTGGCCAAATCCAACTGTTCCTACTGAGATGCAAGCACAGTTATGTATCTTTAACTTTCATTTGAATGCTGCTCCATTTTCCCTGAAATAACCAAATTATGATTCTTTAGGGCACCTTTTCCATCATTTCCAACTTGGCAGAAGCACCCCCAGCATGAACTGGGGGGAAATGATTGCAGTGGTCAGTGTTGATCTCCACAGTTAACTCTCCTCTGGTTCTAATGGTTAAAATTATAAAGGAGTTAGGACTTAATATTAATGAAGAGCTCTGAGAAGATGTTGTTGCCATGGCCTTTATTACAGTGGTGTTTGTGCAGGATAATGAATCACCTGGTGAACAAAGGGCCCGGCCTCCTTGTTGGCTGCTCTTACATTTTACATGTAATCCATGCCTGCTGATACTGATATGGTCTAAAGTAACTCAAATGAAAATTATTTGAGCTAAATTTCAGTGTTGAGGCCCCAGAATTAAAGGATTTGGGTTGATAAATTGTCATCTCTCAGGTTATCAGATGTGGAAGGCCAGTAAACAGTTTCTAAAAATAGTTGCATGTAACTGTACTGAAATAGTGTATTGGGCCACCCTGGCTATATATAAAGAGGTGTTTCCAAAATTTGCTGTAACAGAACACTTTAATCTGCAAAGAAATTATTTTGAGTTCAAGAGAGCACATCAGTACTGTTCCCTGCTGAGTGGGGGTGTGAAACACTGGGGCTGTAGATTAATCCTGAATTTTAGCAGTGTTCTATTCTTGTTGGATCTCTTCTCACATTCTCCTTTAAATCACACTTTATATTGTTAAGAACAAGCTGTTAGATTTGCACTTTAAATTATTTGCCAGTTGTTCTTGCATGTTACACCAGTAACAGCTGTTGAAGTTGGATGGGTTTTTTAAAAAACACTTTCTCACCTCTTATTTGCACATTGGTTCCATGATCTGTTGTGTGGATATTTTGCTTCTTTTGATAATTTAATTTAAAACATTCTAGAATGCTATAAATGAGAAAGAATGGTCCAGGCCAACTAGTGTTAACTGGCTGAATTTCAAATCAATGTTTCTGGTAAATAACAAAATTGATCCATTTTTGTTCCCCTGTGACTGATAGAACTAGTATGTTAATACCAGGTTAGGAATTATGGATTTGGGGGTTTTCTAATTGTTTCAGACATGGAGTTAATGCTTAGGTCAATGCCAAGTAGATTTTCCTTTAAATGGAGATGCAATTTTGGTAGTGAATCCATTGCCTTTGTAAACAGGCCAGTTGTGCTTGCCAAGGTGCCCCCATCAAATGGAACAAGGTGCAGGAAGCTACCAGAAAGCAGCTTTTTGCTAAACCTGCAGCCTTTGGGGTTTTACTTGTGCTTTAATATTTTGTCTGATTGTAACTGTGTAAGCACAGTGTGTCATTGGTGGTGGTGCTGTGTTTATCTCTCCTTGAAAGGGGCATTTTTAAAACAAGGTAGGAACATCCTAGAGAGATGGAACAGCTCCCAGAGACAGCAAGTGCCCTCTGTAGCTCTCTATCTCAGCCTGCTGTTCAGGGGAGGGACAAAGGCTTGACCTTTCCTTGACTGATCTTATCATAGAACCATAAAATCCTAGAATGGTTCGGGTTGGAAGGGACCTTAGAGCTCATGTGGTTCCAACCCCCTGCCATATTCATGGCTGCTGGGATTTTCAGACTGCCAAAATGATGGCCCCAGCAAGTTTGGAGCATTATTGTTTCACTGTGGGAGCCTTATGTGGTAAATGCTGGTCCACAGAAGTGAAATAAATGTATTTCTATACTGCAGTGTAGTTTGAGTAAATAATGCATCCTCTGCCTTGGCCCCTGATTTTGTCTCTGCTATGTTTAAAGAAATGATGTAAACCTAAATGAAACACAATTCCTGTCTCAGTGAAGTTTAATCTCTATGTGGTCAAAAAGAACTTTTCCAGAGGTATAGAACTGAGGTTCTGTGTGAATTTCAAGGTGTATTATGCTCTCTTTGATGGCCTGTACACCCTTCTGGTCGTGCATCTGTGAGGTTTGTTAGCCAACAGCTCACCCAAGGAGTTTGGAGGTCAAGCAGCAGATCGGACTTCTCGTGATAAGCAGCCTGAATGAAATGACATTCAGATGCATTAATGTGCGTTTAAATATAAAATGCTGCAGATGATTAAGTGTTTAGTGATCTTTGGCCTTGAGATAGTCCTCAGAGCTCTTATTCTAACCACCTACAATTAATAAAAGCAGATTCTGCTTCTTCCTCTTGGGCCGTATCACTTTAACAACCACTGGGCTGCTGCTATTGCAGACACTCATTCATTTTTAACTCCTCACTCTGAGCCTCTTTGCAAAAGGCTGCCTGTTCTCCTAATTGCTTATCTGAATGTATCACTTACTAGAAAACAGGAGGCTGAAAATACTTTTGTTTCGTGAAACGAAACTGCAACTTGCCCATTGAACTTGAGTGCTGCTGTTTACCAATGGCACATTGTATCTTACCCGGACCTGCCTGACGGGTTTGTAGTGCTGCTCAGGTGGAGTGCAGTGTGTTAAAGTGCTTCAGGGCTTCCATGGGCAGGGACAAACAGGCACACAGTCACTTCCAGTGCTGGGGTGATCTAGGTTTGGTCAGCGGTGCTGAGCTGCCGTTTCCAGAAGCTGAAGTTGTGCTGAAGGAAAATACACACCGAGAATAGTTTGTGCTGTTTATTCAAATCGTTCCCTTTCATACTCAAATCTTCCCACTTAGCCTGATGGATCCCTCTTTTGAAGGTGTGTTCAAGCACTACAAACAGCTCACAAGCCGAAGTCTTTTATGTTTTCAGGAATTTTATCCCACTTGTGTTCCTGAAACGATCCCTGTAGCAATTACTGACAACATTAGGGTGGAGGGAAGGAGGAAGTTAAACTTCAGTAAGGAATATAGGTGAGATATTGGTGAGTCAGGATACACATTGCAAGGGATGACAATGCCTGGGAGTAACAGGGGGGTTTTGCTTAGCTTAATATACGAGGAAATTAAAGACTTTTCAAATTGTGCATGTTCTCGTGGTGCAATAATGGGAATTAAAGCTCTGTCCTGGAGTGCAGAAGGAGCAAGTCGCATGATCCCTCAGCTGAGCTGTATTAACAGAGGCAGCCAAGGCTGGGAGGCAGCTTGGGCCCATGGGGCAGTTTGTGTGGCAGTGCAGGGAGAGGGAGGAGTGTGGAGTACAAACCCCATGGAGTGTGAGTTCCTTTCCTGTGGGAACAGATGAACGTGAGTAACTCCTGGTCAGGGGATGGACCCACCCATGGAGAAGACAGGGACCCTACCCCAGCCTCATCCAACAGAACTCTGGTGGGAACCAAAACATTTTGTGGGAGTTCTGCAGATGGATTTCTCATGGGTTTTTTTCTTTTAGACAGCAAGGATTCAACTACTTTTTAGTCAACTTGTAAACACGCTTTTCTTGCAGGAGTGGGCTGTAAACTACACTGTGCTGCCTATAAAAATAAATGTGACTTTTTGTAATGCCACCTACCCTGAAGTATCAAATAAGTTACAGAATCGGTTTGGATAGGAGGGATGTGGAAGAGAACAAGAAGGAAATGGAAACCAAGTGCTTAAATAGATCTTAACTTCTTATTCTTCACAAAAAGTAAAAATAGGGAGGCTTGGTGGTATAAAAGCAGCTTCAGTGGCGAAGGGCAGGCTTGACCTGGAAATAGCTGCCAGGAAAACAAGGATCTAACGGGATTCACTGCTCTTACTGCCAAGTACAAGCAACTTGTTCAGCAGCCTGCAACTTCTCTGCTGGGTGGAAAGATGTGGTAGATGTAAATGAGAGGATTTTTGCTCTTTTGACTAATTATTGCAATCAGTCCAAGCATCTGATAACCTATTATGCTTTTAAACGTGTGCAGACCAAAGAAAGGCACTCTGTGCAGGCTTCTAAGGTTCTCTTGCTGCAAAAGTTCTTGCAGTCACTTTATGTGAGCTCTGGTAAAAGGTCAGAGTTCAGCTCTGACTGCTGCTTTCCAGATGAAGCAGGAGATAGAGGTGGCATGAACAGCCAGACAAAGGAAAGCTTTACAGCCTCTCTGCCCTCCAGCCTGATGAGAGCTGTGCTGTGGGCTGGGATGGGAGATTTCCTGCTGTGGAGAAATGGGGACTGCAGCAAAACTGTTTTCTCTGCTTCCTAATTAACCTTCCTGTTTATACAGCCTTCATATATTCCAGTGGGAGTTGAATATGCGTGGTCATGCTGCAGAAATATAAAAGGAAATGGTGGAATAATAGAACTTTTAAACCTCCCCTTTAGTTTTAATCCATAGGCTGCCCAGTCTGGTTTGTAGAGGAGTTCAGTTTTAAAGCTTCAGCCATATAAAGTAAATGAATCTTTGGCTCGAGTTGTTTCAGCAAGTTGATGTGGGCATTGACGTCCTTCAGGATCTCTGGAGTGGACTCTGAACTTCCCCGTGGAGGTGCCTGTCATAGACACATGACTTGGTTAATGTTACAGAGTTTAACTTTTGACTTAAAACTTGTATCTAGCAAAGCTTCCTGAAGGGGACAGAACTGCTCACGCCTTTCCCAGTGCAGAGTGATGAAACCAGGGTTCAGACATCCCTTTTCGATCCAAATCTTGCTTTAATGTCCTGAAATAGATATTCTGTAAATTCTGTTTCTAGGGAGAGTTTTTCTTCAAGTACAGCTTTATCGTGAAATCCAGAATATTTCCAGAGATGAATCAAACTTCATGTTATGCTTTAAATTCGATTTGGTTTGCAGGAAACTCATGCTTTGAATGTATTGGCTGCTTGTGCATCTCGCATTTGAAACTTGAATTTTCAGTTGGGCTCTGTCTTCTTTTTGAACTGACACCTGAGAGCTTCTAGACCCAGCAGCAGTGAGGGTGTGAATCGTCCCTATCACCCTGTAATGTGTCTGTGAAGCTTCCAGGCTGCTTTTTCATGCCGTGTATGAGCACAGCAATAGTTCTCATGGTGATTTCAGACCTGCTGTAAACCGGGCAGGACTAAGTTTGGAAAGGGAGGGGGGATTTGGGATGGGATGGGTCAAGTCCCGAGGGCACGGGGAAATGTCTGAGGCTGGAGAGCAGAGGCAGCTTCTTCAGTTCCTGGACCGGAAGCTCCTGGTGATGTTAATCACTTTAATCACCCAGGCAGGAGTGTTGGCTGTGAAGGAAGTGCTCATCTCTGATCCCGCTCTTTTAATGTGCCTGGTAATTCCCAATAGTTAAGTTTGATTAAATGTGGATCTGCTTCCTACAGAAGGTCTCCCTCCACTATTAATGAGAGTAACTGCTCTGTGTTTATGTGCTGTTCACAGACCATTTCCTCGGGGATGGAGAGGAAGGAAACTGTTCTAAAATCCAAGCTGGATTCCGAGTTTCCTTCCTAAAAGAAGGATTAGCTATTGCTGTGCCAAGCAAAAACTTGTTATCTACAGGTCAATTGGGGAAAGTGTCTTTAATGGTGACACTGTGCTGCAGATAAATTATCCCATAACAATGGGGAGCAAAGCACCTGAAGTGGTCAGCTGCGTGAATTTTGCAAGCAAAAGTTTGAGAACAATTCATGCTAAAATCCATGAAAGAATATCTGAAGCATTTCAGGCACTTAAAGCTGGCTCATGTCATGAGCACCGAGTTTTGGCACAACTGTTCATCTTTGTGTTGCTCCAGTGTGTGGGGAAATGTTCAGTGGTGGCCAAGCTGTCTATAAACTATTCACATTATCTTACTTTGGTTTATTTGTGGTTTTTCTGTCGTGGTCAGAACAAAACTGTTGGTAACTCACGAGTGGTATTGTGATCTTTTTCCTCCAGACTTCACTGGCCAGTGAGAACATATCTCAACCATGGGAAATATTTTTGCTAACCTCTTCAAAGGCCTTTTTGGCAAAAAAGAAATGCGTATTCTAATGGTTGGCCTGGATGCTGCAGGAAAGACAACTATTTTGTACAAACTTAAACTTGGTGAAATAGTAACTACTATTCCTACTATAGGTAAGATTTTTACATTTCTCTAACTGATGGCTTTGACATTTGGGTCTCAGCAGTGTCTTCTCTCAGCTGATTTAAGTGCCTTGTCTGTCAGAACAAGCAGTTGTTAAAGGCACAGTGTGAAGGTGGCACAGCCAAATGTTCTGCCATGGGAGGAGATTGTGACTCTGTTCTCACTCCACTCCCTCTCACCAGTCCCTTGTGGAATGAGTCTTTGTGGGCCACAGAAGGGCAGTTTGTCTCCCAGGCTGTTGTGGCATCATGTAAATCAGATTGAAGAGCAGAGGGTTCACCTTTTTTTTTTCGCCCCTCTTTTTAAATTTGAGGGTATTGAGAGGTCTGATTTGCAGTTCTTAAAACCATGGGGAGGTTGGAGGTTTTTTTGTTTAGGTTTATTTATAAATTTTTTTATGCAACATAGTTTGCTTTTTGTAGCTGCTCAGGTAGCAGTTAGATGTGTTCAGTGGAGCTCTTGCAGTGGGGGTGGTGGTGGTGGGAGCAGGACAACCCACATTTGTCTGAAGCTTTAAAGGCTTCAGCCCAGGATTTTGCTTGTTTAATTCAAATTTTAAGTCCACTTTTTTTAATGGTGATAAGTTAAGTTTGAGTGTGACTTGCTAATTACAACAGTTATTTATTTATTTATTTGAGATTTGTGCCACAATCTCTGTTTTAGGTTTCAATGTGGAAACAGTAGAATACAAGAATATCAGCTTCACAGTGTGGGACGTGGGCGGTCAGGACAAGATCAGACCACTCTGGCGCCACTACTTCCAGAACACACAAGGTGAGTCCACACAGCTTTTAATTGCCAGCTTTCCACAATCTAAGAGGGTTTTTTTGACTCTCTTCACTATGTTAATTCTGCAAGTTTCTTGGAGGGGAGTGGAAATATTTATTATTATAAAAGGGTGTGTTTGTGTGCTGCTCTGGCTCTTCTCTTAAGCCACTGCAGGTTCAAAGAGAGATGGGAAGAATTCCAGAAACCAGTCTTCCTTGTCCTTCTGACTCAGAACGAGTTCAGGAGTTTGTTTTTCTTCTGTCAGCATCACAGCTCTGCCCTCACTTCAAAGCAGAATCTTTACTGCAAGCTCTGCAGCCCCATGAACTGAGAGTTTGTCACTTGTGTTGCTGCTGGCCCTTTTTAATGTGCCTGTCTTTGAGTCCTGCCACAGCATTTCAGGAGCTGCTGCTCCCTGGAAAATACCAAGTGGTTATGTGGAGAGAGTACCCAAGTTGCAAAAACAACTGCAAACCAGCACCAGTTTTCACCAGCTTTCAGCAAGAACAGACTTTCTCTCAGTTTCTCTCAGACATGAGACTTGAAGTTTGTGTTTATTCTTGTTTGCTTATTCCTAGGTCTGATTTTTGTGGTTGACAGCAATGACAGAGAACGTGTGAACGAGGCCAGAGAAGAGCTTATGAGAATGTTGGCAGAAGATGAGCTCAGAGATGCTGTTTTATTAGTGTTTGCTAACAAACAGGTATGCCCAAGAAAGGTGTCTGTCTGTTAGAACCTTTGAAAACTTCCAACGTCCTTGTGAGTGCCAGATCTTGACCTTGATTTTCATATTTTCAGTGTAATGATAAATAAACTCAGAGTAAATGGCCATTCAGGTATGTTGAAGGCAGGAAACCATGGATTAAATTCTCATCTGAAAGGAGAATTCGTCTGAATAGTCTTGGCTAAGAGATTTTCAGTTTCAGGAAAAAAATTGGCCAGTTTGATTTGTAAGGTTGATACTACTCAATTCCAGCACCTGCCCAAACTTCCTTGAGAGAGGAAGGCTGGATTGCCAGAACCTCCCTGAATTCCTCATTTGGGATGTTTGAGGTTGCTGCTGGTGTTGGTGGAAACACTGGGGTGACTTTAAATGTGCTTGTGTTGACCTGGGCTCTTCCAGGCCTCAGAGTTTGCTGAGAGTTCTGCCTTTTGTTGCTTTTAAAGGTCTTGGCAGCTTAAATCTAAATGTCAAAGGCCTGAAATGTGACTAGGAAATGTAAAGAGGGAATAATCCTGCTCCCTGATTGCACAGGCTCAGTTGGGAAGGGTGAAGATGCCATAAATCATGTCCAGGAGCAGGAAAGGTGGGCTCTGAAGAAGCTGTGCTCAGGAGAGTGATAAAAGCTGGTCTTAAATCATAACTGCAGTCACAAAAAAGATAGTCCTGAGTGGGAAGTGAATGAAACAGACTTGGAATTGTGAGCTTGGATCAGTACTGGGGAAATGACTGGATCCAGGCACCAGCTGTCTACACTTCCCTATGAAATACTCCCTAATAGTGCTTTAGATTGGGTTGGGATCTTGACCTTGATTCTTGTATTTTCAGTGTAATGATAAATAAACTCAGAGTAAATGGCCATTCAGGTGTGTTGAAGGCAGGAAACCATGGATTAAATTCTCATCTGAAAGGAGCATTCTTCTGAATAGTCTTGGCTAAGAGATTTTCAGTTTCAGGGGGAAAATTCAGCCACTTTGATTTGTAAGGTTTGAGGCTTTGAGGCTTTTGTCAGTGTTGGGGAAATGGCTGAAATATCAAAGTAATCCACTGGGGTTTTCTGAAAGAGAAGTTCTGAGAGCTCTTAACTGTCTTGTAATGCCTTTAAAGCTGGTGTTGAAAAGAGTGGGGAATGACTGTTGTTGCTTCCCTCAGGACCTGCCGAACGCCATGAATGCAGCAGAAATCACAGACAAACTTGGACTGCATTCTCTTCGTCACAGGAACTGGTACATCCAGGCAACCTGTGCCACTAGTGGAGATGGTCTCTATGAAGGACTGGACTGGTTGTCCAATCAGCTCCGAAACCAGAAATGAAACCATAAACCTTCCTCTTCCCTCTTTTTCCACCCCTCCCTCTTATTTCCTCCTATTCGCCCTTCGCTTTACTCTAACGTGGCAAACTGTGCTACTTTGTGGTATTGAGTGCCGGAAGCTGTTTTCATTTCTTTTTGTCACAGTATATATTGCATCATGCTGTAAATGTGGCAAATACAAGCCTGAAAACAGTTAGGTTTCTTATTTAATGTAAATAGTTTTTGTTTCCAATGAGGCAGTTTCTGGTACTCCTATGCAATATTACTCAGCTTTTTTATTGTAAAGAATCAAGTCACTTGTTTAGTACCTGGAAGGGATTTAAGTGGGTTAATCATGTAAGGGTTGCCAGTGGTCCTTGTGCAGTAGAGCTGAATTCGATCTTGGTTGGGTTGTGAGATCTGTGAGATCCATTTTGGTGGTTGGTTTTTAACCTGAATTCTGTATTTTTTTAAATAGACAAGGAAAAGTAAAAACACTTAAACACACAAACGTTTGACATCGCTTCTGCTGCTCCAGCTCTAATGTGGTGACTCTTGATTCTTTTGAAAGGGTGAAGCAATGACTGACACCCAATTAGCTTCATCTGCTTAATGAACAGATCATAAGTAGTAGATCTCTGGCTCTTTCTGTAGCTCGTAGTCTGTGCTCATCTTCGTTCACAACCGTTCAGAGATTTGCCAGGCCTGGTTTAGATGAGCTTTGCAGACTCATGCTAAACATCTGACTTTTGGTTCAGGTGAGATTTCTCGTTTCCATTGAACTTGAATCATTTCCAGAAGTCGACATTTTTAGCCTGTCGTATTTGTCAAAAAGTGTTTTGTACTTTTCTTGTGCGTAAACCACTCCAGAAGGCAAAACCTTTCCACAGGAAGCACAGCCTGTCCTAGCCCTAAGCTCTATAGGCAGAAAGTACTGTACTTAACATAAGAATTGCCATGAAAAACACCAAACATCTATGTATAGTGTCTAGGGAATAAACAAAAAGCATGAGAGTTTGGAGAGTCATTCCACTCTACAAGTATTCAATCCCATTTTGGAACAATCCCATATCTGTATATGTGTGAAAACCCTTGGCATCCCTCATACTGCAAGGTTCAGATTTGCCATCAGAAAAAAGAAAAAAAAGACCTCTTTACTTTTCTTTTGTATTTTGATAAACACTGAAGAAGCTGGAGCTGTTAAACTTTAACTTGAGGAACTATCAGAACTGGTTTATTTAGTGTTGTGGAAACCTTTATTGCTTTCAATACACGACTAGTAATCAACTGTTTTGTATACTTGTTTTCAGTTTTCATTTCGACAAACAAGCACTGTAATTAAAGCTATTAGAATAAAATCTCTTAACTATTTCATGTTTTTTATGCCTTGCTGTTCATTCGATCATCTTGGCAGAATCATAATTAAATACTTGTTGAATAAAAAGTTTCATGAAACTTGCACTGCTATCGTGTTGGTTTGTATCAGCTTTGTGCAGGGGATCCAAATCCAAGCAGCACCATCACAATTTGCATGAAAATTTGATGATATCTCCTGTATTTTCCAAGAAATGCATCATTCCTGGTTGGAATCCTGCAGGTGAAGTGATGGGTGATGCTTGTTGGGGTTTGCCTCTGGGGCTACAGAGCTTTAGCTTGAGTAGCCTCATCACTTCCCACACAGATTGTTCCTCCTCCTGATCCCATGTAATTATGGGATCTGTGAATTAGCAGTTTTGTGGGGAAAAAAATAGGAATTCTGCCTTCCTAAGTGCATTGTTTTGCATTTTTCCTTTCTGCAGTCCCCTCTGGATCTGGGACAGAGCTCCTCCTCTGGGTGATCCTCCTGCCTTCCCCATCAGCTGCAGTTCTCCTCCCCAGTGGTCACGCTCAGGCTGCCTGCCAGCTCCTGGCTGTTTTCCTGGCTGGAGTTGCAGCAGATTCCCCATGACACAGGCTGGAAAGCTGTAGGATGAAAGGTCTGTGCTGCAGGTTAGAGAGCAATTCCCTGTGGGGAAACCTGGGACTCCGAGTGGGTAACAGGGACCATGGCTGGGGCTGCAGTGAAGGGCAAACAGCACTGGGCAAACTGGGATCACAAACCTGCTGCAAGTCAGAAATTCACCTTGGAAGTTGAAGCTCTGAATTAGGGTGTTTGTGTCCCTAATAGGGCAGGACAGTTCTTTATTCCTGTTCTGGGAGGGGATTGAACATGAAGGGCCAGCTGGGTTAGGATGCTGCTCCTCTGCATACAGAAATTGTTGTGGAAAACAGGGAATGTGGTGATGTTGTCAGAGCTGTGGGAGCTGAGCTCTGCCCTCTGCTCTGGGCAGCACAGGCTGTGCTCTGTTCCAGGCTCATTCTGGAACTTTGGCCACGCAGCAGCTGGGCAGGAGGCAGCAGCTGGGCAGGAGGCAGCAGCTGGGCAGGAGGCAGCTCAAGCCCAGGGCAAAGGATCCTGCCCACTCCCCCAGAAATTGGTGCAGCAGCTGGACAGGGAGGTTCTGGGGTGAGCAGCCCTGGGACAGGGGTGGGGCTGAGCTCCTTTATCCACCTCACCCTGTGTTTTGGCTTCCTATGTTTCTCAAAGTCATTTCCTCAGATCTTGAGTGTGAAACAGGAAGGGGGGAGAGTAGGAGAGGCTGAGCTGT
Source organism: Erpornis zantholeuca (assembly GCA_013400515.1). Lineage (NCBI taxonomy): Eukaryota > Metazoa > Chordata > Aves > Passeriformes > Timaliidae > Erpornis > Erpornis zantholeuca. The sequence continues at coordinate 75,858 of VZTN01025361.1, read as the reverse complement.
GCCATGGGGGGCAGGAGAGAGCTCAGGAGAGCCGAACTGAGCTGGCCCAGCAGTGCCATGGTCCCTCTGCCATGGTGCTGGGCAGATCAGCACCTGCCCCTTGCTGTGGGGCTATGGCTGCAAATCATCCTGGCAGAGGCCAGCCCTGCCACAGCATCCATCCCATCCTCTTGGGAGGTGAAGATGGGAGGTGGGAGCAGGACACTAGGATTTGTGGTATTTTTTGTCTGCTTGCTGTGGTTTTCACTCTCTATGGTTCCCTTTTCAACCTGTTGCTCCCAGTGCCCAATTCCCATTAGGCACAGCCCTGCTCTGGGATGCTCCCAGCAGGCTCCAGCCACAGTTTGGATCCCAAGATCTCCAGGAGGTGACCCCGAGCTCAGCCTGGTGAGCACCAGCAGGGTCAGAGCCCCTGACCAGGGAGTGCACGGGCTCAGGGCCACCCCAGCTGTGCCATGGGGATCCCTGGGGTGGATCTGGATCTGCAGTGCTCAGACCACGAGGAACAGCCCTCGTGCCAAGAGGCTGCCAACCCCAAAAATTGTGTCAGGCTGGGGATCACCGAAGGCTGTGATGGCTCTGCAGCATCTCCCACTGCTGGGGCCGAGCACATTGGGACAGAAGGGCTTTGTCAGCTCCTGAGCATGGTCCCACTGGGCTTTTGTCCACCAAGACACACAAACCCTCCCTGTCTTCAATTGCATCATTAATTACACAAATGAGGCTCTTGTGCTTGGCACGGCCCAGCCGCAGCCGGAGCTGCTCGGACACCCCCTTTCCATTTGGATCAATATTTCTATTTATTGATGTAAAATTCCACTCCAGTATGGCAAGAACATAACTAATCATGTTCTGAGGGTTTAAATCTAGATGGGAATGGAGTTTGCTGCTCCCTGGGGTGGGTGGATGTGATTTCCAGCCTATGGAAAACACCTGGTCCCATCCACTTTCTCCCCATAAATTGAGGAATTGTTTAAGTGTCCAAGGCCAGGTTGGACAGGGCTTGGAGCAACCTGGTCCAGGGAAAGATGTCCCCACCCATGGCAGGGGGATTGAACTAGATGAGCTTAAAGGTCCCATCCATGCAGCTGATGAGCTTAGAGAATTTTTAAAGAAAGAAACTCTTCAGCCACTGTGCTGGCAAGCACTCAAGGGCAGGGAAAGAAGACAAAAAACCCATGATAATAACAATAATAATAATAATAATCTCTTCCAAAGTCTCTATACATAAACACGAGGTATCCACAGCATTTTCAGCACCACAGCCAGAACCATCCCAGCACCAGCCCCTACCCCCCAGCATCCTCCGTGCTCAGTCCTGCCTGGATGGATGGATCCCAGGGAGTGAGGAGCAGGGTGCCCGGGGCCCTGCTGCCCCCCACACCTGCTGGTGCTGCCCCTGGGTGGGCAGGGAAGGGGCCGCTGGCACCCCAACCTTAATGCCCTTTGCCAGACTCTGCCCCGGCGCCCAAGGAGCTGCAGCGTTTTTAATTTAATCGCCTTAAAAAAATATAAACTCTATGGCAGATCTCCCTGAAATAACGCCAGGCTCCCCCTCAGTCCTCCGAGTCGGTGTCGTGGCGCTGCCGCACCCCGCGGGCCGGGGGGGACCGGGACCTGCTCCTCTGCTGCTGCGCTTTCCTGCGGTGGTGCCTGCGGGGAGACAGGGGCAGTGAGAGCAGGGATCTTGGGGATGCCAGCAAGGTGATTCTGGGGGGGAAAAAGGGATTTTGGAAAGCCAGGAGATGCCTGTGGCACGGGGCTCTCCTGAATCCTTCATCCCGTTTTCCAATTTGGGATGGTGCCCTATCCCAACCCAGGTACCTCTTATCCTGATCAGGGGAAGAATCAGAGGATGATGGGGCAGCATCCTTCTTGGAATGCTTGTCCTTGTCCTTCTTCTTCTCCTTCCTATGTTTCTTCTTTTTCTTGTTCTTTTTCTCCTTCTTTTTCTCCTTTTTGGATTTTTTGCTGCTCTCAGGTCTGCAGGGAAAAGATCAAGCAATGAGAATCCCTGCACTGTGCATCCCTCTGGCTCCAAAAACTCACCCCCATCCCTTTTTCCAGGCACATCCCACCACATCCCTCCTTGCCAAGGCAGAGCCCACAGAGGCTTTTGGGGATGATTCACAGAGATGCAGAACAAGCCCAGTGCCAAAGAGAGCCATGGAAACATTTTGTAAAATATTTCCCACAAGACTCAGGGCATTTCTGGTGGTTTGCCACCAACACGGGAAAAATCCTCACCGTTTCTCTTCCACCTTCTCCTCCTTCTCCTGCTTCTTCTTGGAGCCAGATGTCTCTGGGCTGCTGGAGACTTTCTGGTGCTAGGGTTGGAGAGGGGGAAAAATAGAGTGAATCCATGAGCTTGTAGGTTGCAATTACAAGACAGAGGTTTTCTCCCTTTAAAAATTAAACTTGGGAAAAAAAAAAATTAAATTACATTTGGGGAGAAATTAGAATACTCTTAAGAGCTGCTTCCAAATTAAAGCCTCACAGATGAACTCTGTGCCAACAGGACACAGAAAACTCCTGCAGGTGTCTGTGCTACAATACCCAGACTGGTTTTTAAATAAAATATGCCAAGTGTGGGGCACAGTTTTTTGCCTTTTTTCCATCTATTTTTGAACCTTCCAAGGACAATGTGACTGGCACCGTACCGTGAAGACAGAGAGCCCCATCTTGGCTGCCTCCTTGTCCTCCTTGGACAGCATCACCCTGCCAGCACTGCCACTGCAGAGAGGCCACACAAAAAACCATAAAAACACTCAAATCAAACAACCTAATAATAATTATCCTGGAATTGGTGCAGGATCCCCACTTCTTCCTACCTGGAGCTGCCCAAACCCACCACCCGATCCACGTCCTTCTCGTCCCGCTCGGCACCGTCCCTCTTGCACACCTCAGCCAGGTCCTGTGGGGAGGGGGAACAGTGTCCTCTGTGTGTGTGTGTCCCCAAAATCACAGCCAAGGGGAGGGGACACCCCCAGGTGTCCCTGGAGGGATAAGTGGTGCCCCCTTTACCTCCTTGCTGAGGCCCGTGGGCTGCCTCTTCAAGTTCTTGTAGCCCCTATGGAAACCAAAGCGGGTGATGCGTGTGGGGGCACTCTGCACCCCCTGTTTTTTGGGGTGTTCGTGGGTGTGGACTCACAGTGCTGCCATCATGGCCTCCTGCTCGGCCAGGCGGATGGCAGCCAGCTCTTCCTCCCGGGATAACGGCGGGGCCGTGTCCTTCTTGCCCTTGGCATACCAGGTCAGGTCCTTGCCCTTCTGCCAGCGGCCCACAGGTGCCATCAGGGAGTTCCCTGTGAGGAGCAACAACTCCCCCTCAGCATCATCGCACCCCAAAACCTCCATCTGCACCCCAAAACCGTGGCAGAGGGGACACGGAATGTGGGGCAGGGGGGTTTGAGCAGCCCTTACCCAGGTAGTTCTCGCGCTGTTTGTCCGTCTTGACATCCTCCCAGCTGAACTGGTCCTGGCCCCCCCGGACCCCGCCCCGGGAGGAGCCGAACATGGTGCCGCACCCTGCGGCAGATTCGGGGGGAATCGGGTGACCTGCAAAGGAGATCAGCCTGGGATTACCCACTTCAGATCCTCCATGCAGCTCTGGGCAGGCTCCTGAAGGTGTGGGGAAGCAAACCTGGCCCCCCAGGGGTCAGTGGAGTAAGCAAAAGCCTTTGGGGGGGTGTTAGAAGCTGGAAAGGGAGGTTTATAACCTGGAGGTGGGAGGGGGTGCAGGGCTTGGGGAGGGTCCCAGCCTGGGGGGAGGTAGCTGGGTGAGGAGGGGGGCTTAGGTCAGCCTCGAGGGGGTTCATGGCTTTGGGGGGTCCAGGATCAGGGGGAGGTTCAGAGCCTGGAGCGGGGTTTAGGGCCAGCAATGGGGCAGTCACAGGCTGGGGGTTTCAGGGTTTGAGAAGGGGTTGCAGACTGAGGAAGGTTCACAGCCTGTGGGGGAACAGTTCCGGAGCAGAAGCGGGAAGGTTCAGGGTCTGGGAGGAGGTTGCAGGGTTGATGGAGGGGTTTATGGCCCGCATGGGGGTTCTGGGTTACAAGGGGGAGGTTCAGGGTCTAGAAGGGGTTTCACAGCCTGGATGGGATGAGAGCTGGAAGAGCGGGTCAAGGCCTGGGGCCGGGCTGGGGGTAGGAAGGCATCACACGGCCTGGAAGGGAGGTTGTACACCCGAGAAGAGGCTGCACGGCCCGGGGTGGGGCATTACCTGGGGAAGAGTTTCAGGGCCGGGGGAATTTACAGGACCTCGAGGCCGCAGGGCCTGAGGGGAGGTTGTTTGCCCGTCCCCGAGGCGTGTGAAAGCAGCCCGGGGAGGGTTCCCTGCACTCCCAGGGTTGGGGAGTGCGAGGACCAGGCGGGCCTGACCGGCGGGGTCACACCCGGAGCCCCCCAAACCCNCCGCCGCAGGGACGGGGGGGGCGGCGAGACGGGCGGAACCACCGCGCCGCCCAGCGCGGGGGGGGCCCCCACACAACTGCACCGCCGACACACGGCTTTATTCATACATATTTATTTATATATTTATAGTTTTCTGGTTTCAGGGCTTCACTTCTTCCAGAACTTCTTGTAGGTGTCCAGGTCGATGCCCTCGAAGGTTTCCTCCTCCTTGGCCTTGGGCTTGCTGGGGAACTGCCTGCGCAGACGAGCCTTGCGCTCTGCTTCGGGCAGGGTGCTGCTGTCCAGGGGCATCTGGGGACACGGGGGACACGGGATTAGACCCCGGGACACAGTGTGACACCCCTAGGATATGGCATGAGCTCCCTGGACACAGCATGAGACAGCCAGGTGAATTGTGTGAAACCCCTGGGACATGGCATGAGATACCCCAGGGACAGGCATTGATGCCTCAGGTTTTAACTTTTCTATTTTCCCAACCCTGCCCTGCCCAGTGTCACTCTGCAGTTCCCTGGAGCTCGTTCAGTGCTGTTCTCTCATGCTCACACACACACAACAAAGCCTCTCCAGCTCTCCAAGGACACCCAGACCCTCCTAGGCCCAACAACTGCAAACCACAATCTTGGCAAGAGGGGGGCAAGCTTGGGCAAATTCCATCCTTGCCTGGCTTCTGCTTGGGGAATTGATGCTGAGATCCAAGTGGGAAGAACTCGGGAGCTGTCCTTGTCCATGTTGGGATGCACTGAGGCAGGAGCCTCTGGAGGCCAGAGTGTACCTCTGAAGGCCTTTCCAATCAATCCCTCCTTGATTCCTTTATCCCCGTCTGCTCTCTGTTTCTAGGGAGCCATTTGAGGCATCAGCATGAGCTCCCAGTACTTGGCGTGAAGCCCTGGGACACGGCGTGAGACCCCCAGGACACAGGGCGAGATTGCAGGGACATGGTGTGAGCTCCCAGGACACATCCCCAGGCCCTGGGACAGGGCATGAGGCCCAGGGGCACACAGTGTGAGCCTGTCAGGACATGGGCTCTCCTCGCCCCCAGCCTCTCCCCAGCCACCTCCTGCATACCATGAGGATCCTCTTGGGCTCGCTGTAGCGCAGGCGGACGGTGGAGCCGTCGGTGTTGACCAGCAGCACGGGGTAGAGGCGGCCGTAGAGCTGCCGGTGCAGGTGGGAGATGGCGGCGCGGTTGGAGTTGCTGCGGACGCAGGAGGCGAGCGGCGGCCGGAACGTGGCCTGGAGGCGCTGGGCGCTGGAGGGAGAAGGGTGGGAGAGGGGCAGGGGTCACCGTGGGGGTGACAGGAACGCCCAGCAGGCCAGTCCCCGTAGGAGACACAGCACTGTGCCACCGGGTCATGGACACCAGTCCCCGTGGGACACACACGGTGCTGTCCTGCTGGTCACAGACACCAGTCCCTGTGGGACACACACAGCGCTGTCCTGCTGGTCACAGACACCAGTCCCCACAGGACACACACAGCGCTGTCCTGCTGGTCACAGACACCAGTCCCCATAGGAGACACACACAGTGCTGTCCTGCGCGTCATGGACACCAGTCCCCGTGGGACACACACAGTGCTGTCCTGCTGGTCACAGACACCAGTCCCCATAGGACACACACAGCGCTGTCCTGCTGGTCACAGACACCAGTCCCTGTGGGACACACACAGTGCTGTCCTGCTGGTCACAGACACCAGTCCCCATAGGACACACACAGCGCTGTCCTGCTGGTCACAGACACCAGTCCCCATAGGACACACTCAGCGCTGTCCCGCCGGGTCACCGACACCCGGGGCTCACCTCAGTGCCCGACTCGCCGCCATCTCGGCCCAGGTGGGAGAGACGGGTCCAGCAAAGGGAGGAGATGACAGAGCCTGGGGACACCGTGGGGACAAGCTGTGGGGTGACGCCCCCGTGTCCCCATCAGTTCACATCCTCTCTTCACAGCGGAGCAGGCCCATGACAGCTGCCGCCATGGGCTGGCTCCGTAATGGCTCCCCCCGCCCCCGCCGTGGTTCAGCCCCGCTATGGTTTCCCCCATTCCCGCAATGGTTCAGCCCACCTACGTCTCCCCCTGCCCAGCCATGGGTCAGTCCCATGAGAGCTCCCCCCTCTCCCCGTCATGGTTCAGCCTCACCGCGTCTCCTCCCGCCCCGACATGGTTCAGTCCCATGATGGCTCCCCCCGCACCAACCATGGTTCAGCCCTCCCACCTCTCTGCCTATCCAACCGTGGTTCAGCCCCACTATGGTTCCCGCCACCCCATCGTGGTTCGGTCCAACACCGCCCCCCCCGCCGCCCCGCCATGGTTCAGCCTAGGTTGCCCCTCCGTTCTCCCCCAACTCCCCCTCCCCATCACG
>VZTN01025361.1:24664-69062 GCA_013400515.1 Erpornis zantholeuca | reverse complement strand
CCCGGGCGGGTGAGCGGGGATGGGGCCCGGGGCTCGCTCCCTCACGGGGACCGCGGGCTGAGGGGCACGGCCGGCCGCGGCGTGCCGAGACCTCGCAAGGGCCATGGGCTGAGGGGGTCCATCCAGCCCGAGGAGCTCGGTCGCTCGGCTGAGGGACCTCGGGGCGTTCAGCCCCTCACGGAGGGTCTGGAATGAGGGGTCCTGGCCGGCTCCGGGGTCCTCAGCCCCTCGCAAGGGCCTTTGACCAAGGGCGCCCAGCGTGCCCTGGGATGCCGAGTTCCTCCTGGGGTTCCTCTGCTGAGGGGTCCCGGGGTCCCCCCCCCCTCCTGGGGGCCCTGGATTGAGGAGTCCTGGCTGGCCCTGGGGTGCTCAGCCCCTCACAAAGGCCTTGGGCTGAAGGGGTCCAGCAGGCCCCAGGATGCTCAGCCGCTCACAGAGTGCTGGACTGAGGGCCCTCAGCCCCTCATGAGACCCCTGAGCTGAGGGGTCCCGGCTGGCCCCAGGCTGCTGAGTGCCTCACGGGGGGCGCTGAGGTGCTGATCCCCCACAGGACCCCCTGGATGAGGGGTCTAACACCCAACCCCGGGGCAGCTGAGCTTTCCCCCTTGTCCTCGAGTCCTGCATGTGCGCTGTTATCCGTGTGTGGGATGGCTGAGGCGGGTGGGACAGGTCGCAGCCCCACGGAGCTGGCTCTGGGCCGGCTGTGTCACCTTGCCTCCATCCACACCGGGTGCCCATCACTGAGCTGCTCCAGGGTGGCTCCGAGATGTTCCTGTCCCCGGTTAGATAAGCCAGACAGGCTCGTGGAATCCGGTGTGGTTTGTGGGCCCTGTGGGATACAACGAGGTAAGAGGGGTTTAGGGATAAGCATCCCTCAGGTGTCCTATAAAGCACTCTGTGGTGAAACACTTGTGGGGAAGTGGATGGTAAAACTACACCTGTGTGAGCCTCACCTCTGGAGAGGTTTTCTCGGGTGGGTTAAACTGGTCTGGTTTCAGCATGACATGGGCTTGGAATAACTGGCTTGAACCTCCCTGATTTCTGCAGTCACCTTGAGCAAGTGGTTCATGTCCCCTCTGCAGCATCACTGCTGTCTGCAAGCCAGGAGTGCAGTCTGTGGAGGGGCTAATTAGTGCTTTTCAGGGAATTATTTCCAGGCAAAAGGTGGCTGAGTTCCAGCTCTGTGCTGCTGTGGGATGCTCTGCTCCGCACAGAATCACAGCATGGGTGAGGCTGGAAGGTTGGAACCTCCCTGCTCCTGTTCCAGTGCTGCAGATAATTCCCCCTCTGTCACAGCAGGACCTCGCTCCCTTTTTGGAACCTGTCCCAAATCTTAGAAAGGTGGGGGTGGCACCTTTATAACAAACGTGCTAAAAATAGGGAGTGGGATTATAATCCTAAATCCAGGAGACCTTTCTCAAGGCTCCAGGGAAACTGTGCTTTAATCTTCTTTTCTTCTTCATAAGGGAGCTTTGCCTTCCCAGTAAAGCCTCTCTGCTAATCAGTTTTAATTTGTTTAACTCTTGTGATGTCTGTCTTTTGCTTCCCTGGTTATGTTGCCACCTACGAGGTAAAGTCCAGGGTTAGTTTAGCAGCACAAGCAGACCAGGAAACATTCCTTGCCTTGGGGACAACCTTCTGCATCCTCCTTCAGTGATCACCTCATCTTTTTGCAGCCCAGAGGGTTTTATGTGGCTTTCTCCTCAGTCCCAGGTGTGGCAGATAATTAATAGTGTTAATTAGTTGGGCTGTTCTCTTGCTGATTGACTCTGCTGTGGTTTTGGTGGGTTAGGCTGGATCCCAACCCATATCTGCTGGATATTTGCAGATTGGCTGCTCTGAAAATGCCAAAATCTGACAAAACGGGGGGGAAAAAATCGAGTTTCTGCCTAAAATAACTACATGTTTGTGATGTTCCTGCTGCAGCCAGCTTGGCAATGTGATGCACTGATGCATTCTTGGGCTGGGAACCGAGCAGGAGAGAGAAAAAGCCCCATATCTACCAGATCTGGGGTTTTGGGTGTTCTGTTGTTGGGTTTTGAGGGCTGTGGGTTGGTGGGGGGAGAGGCTGTTTGGCAGGGATGGGGGAGCAGGGAATGAGGGCAGGGACACGGTGGGATTGCCCTGAGAAGTTGTAGATGCTCCATCCCTGGCAGTGTCCCAGGCCAGGCTGGACAGGGCTTGGAGCACCCTTGGATAATGGAAGGTGTCCCTGCCCATGGCAGGTGTGGAACAAAATGAGCTTTAGGGTCACTTCCAACCAAACTGGGATTCTATGAAACTCCCAGTTTATCCCAATTATCTTTCCTCCTATGAGGGCCCAGCCTCATCATTTGGGAGTGGAAATGGCTTTTGTTCCCTCTCAGTTTTCCTCTGCAGATCGCCAGCAAGGATTCACGAGGGAGGCAGGAGGAAGCACCTGCAAGTCTTCAGGTTTATTTTTAGCCCAGTTTTGAAGGAACTGAGATATGATCACAACCCAGGTGTCTTTTCTCTTAGTTATGGGTATTTGGGGGGAAAAAAAAAAGGAGTAAAGTGAAGGAGAGGGTGGAAGTGGTGGGACATGGTTTGGATTTGAGCAGGAGGAGTTTTCCTCTTGCCTTCATGGTCATGGACCTGAGGGGAAGCAGTGGTGAAGCTGTGTGGATTTGGCCCAAAGGAAGAGGAGCACTGCCTGCAGAGGGAAAGTGCCTGGAAGTGTTCCAGGCTGGACAGGGCTTGGAGCAGCCTGGTTTAGTGGAAATTGTCCTTGCCCATGGCAGGGGTTTGGAATGAGATGGTCTGGAAGGTCCCTTCCAACACAAACCATTCCAGGATTCCACCCAGACAAAATCCTTGTGCCTTTGGTGACTGCAGGGACAGTTTTGCTGTTTTCCATAATCCCAGACCAGCAAGGGCTGGCACCCCTTAGCCTTTTGGGGGTGTTTGATGCAGCTTTGCCAGGCAGAAGAGCAGGGAGTGGAGGAGGAACTGGGAGGGGAGATTAAAGCCCAGCAGGATTGTTCTCATTGGCCATCTTAAAACTGCTGCTCATTAATTAAGGCTTTAGGAGCTCACAAGTAGCCCAGCTCTGGCCCCAGGAGCCTGTGCTGCTGCCAGGGGCTGGTCTGCTTTCCTAGGCTGGGAGGGAGGACAAGGAAAAGGTAAGGATGTGTTGGAGCCTGCTCCCAGCCCATTCTTCTGCCTCCCTTCCCAGTTTGGGGTGGAAGGGAATGATTTGGGCAGCTTTAAATTGCTGCTCTTCACTAAAGGGCAGATGAACTTTTTAGGGAGGAGAGGGGAAAGCTCTTTTCCTTCTGGCTGGGGTCTAGGATTGGGATTTGTGCATCCAGATCAGTTCTCATTGGTACAGCTGGATCGTGGAAGGGTTTGTCCAGGAACACCTGAACAAATCCATGCTGGGATCCCAATATCACATGTGGGGCTTCTGTGGTGCTTGGAATGTGCTGTGTGATGGAGGAACAGTGTCTGGGGGCAGATGTGTTGTGGATGTCTGGAGGGTGATGAATTTGTGTGGAGTGTTTTCCAAGGAATGCTTGGGGCTCACCTGATTGAACTATAAGGGAGGGAAGAACTGCGAGGGACAGGAGAGAGGGAAATGCTTTGGGTGATTCCTCAGGGACTGCACTGCTCTGGTGCTTTCTTCTGGCATGGGATATTTAGGTAAAACCTGTGTTATTTGGAAATGATAGAAGCTTAAGGACCAAGGGAATGGTAGGAAGGTCCCCAAAGGAATTCCTAGAGTTTGTTCAGCCTTCTGTTTTTAGGGTGATGGAGCCTAATCCAGCAATGTGGTGATAGACTGGTCCTCCGAGGCCTCATCTGTTGGATCTCTGGGGCTGCAGCACCTGGAGGGCGCTAAGCAAAACTAAAACGGAATAAAGGAATTTCCTTACGGATGATTATTGTCCGTGGGTGTTGTTACCACCCACGCTGCCGCTGTTGGCGCCTCCTTAGCCTTTGTGTATTAATATCCCGGCCCTTCTCAGAGCCCGGGATGAACTCCGCTCAGACGAGTATCCTCAGGGAGCAGAGGGAAAAGTTGTGTAATTCTCCGGCTGTCGTGCTGCCCGAGGGAAGGATTTGGGGTTGAGGAGGTGTCCCTCTCACGCAGGCGGGGTCAGGGAGCGAGCCCGGCTGGATTAGCCCGCGGCTGCTCTGGTGAGACAGCATTTGGCTTAAGGCTGTTTGAAAAGTGATGTGTAAGGTCAGGGTGACATTGCTATGAGCTAATTTAAAATGGAAAGGCATTATCTGCCTCTTGGCTGGTGGCTCGTCAGGCCACACCCAGCCCAGGAGGTGAAAAAAAAGCTTTTCTAGGGATTTTGCTGCTTGCTGGAAGTAGTTGTTTTTAAATAGGAAGAACTCGTTTGATTTGCCCCACTCTCGCCATCACTCCTAGTTTAGAAGCTGCTGATGGATGAGGGTCCCCTGTGGTATCTCCTGTCCCCTTATACATCATTTTCTTCTTTTCCCCGTGTGGATAATTAACATTTCTTCCTCCCTAGAGATGTAGGAATATGAAAACACTTTTTTTTTTTCTTTCTGGTTGAAGAAACAACTGCAGCAAGTTCTGTGTGGCCCCAGGCTGCCTTTTTTTCACCTGTGCCGGGAACTGAACCTTTCCCTCTTGCCATGAGACACCTCCAGATGGAGCTGGTGCTCCAGGAAGTACGGGAATAAACCCCAGAGCATGTTCATGGCAGTGATTACACCCGAGTTCAGATCCTGTTGCAAGGCTTTGGGGGTTGGTGATGGAGAACTCCAAAGTCTTATGCTGCAAACTCTCCTTGAAGCTCTGTGAGAGGGAAGGGGCTGGGACTGTACCTCTGTCCCATGATTCCAAATGCCACCAGGCACAAATAGGATTTTGTTCCTGTTAGAGTTTTCCTTAGGATTTTGGTCCCAGGGAGACCCACCCGTGGTGATGGAAAACAGCTGCCTTGAATCATCCCAGTTTAGTGGCAGCTGGAGCACAGTTTCCTCCTCCTTTGGGTTACATCCTATGAGTTTAGCCTCAGTCTCTTGAGAAGTGTTCCTGCACTCCCAGTACTTTTTATCAGCTCTAGCCTTGTGATTTTACATCATTTCAGATTTTCCTGCAGAAATTTGTACCCAAGGGTAAAGGCTTGGTGCTGGTTTGAGGGCCTGAGCCCCTCCTGGGAATCCCCAGCTGTGTTTCCATGTGTGTTTCTAACTGGACATGTTCTCCTGTCTCTCCCCAGTCATGCAGGGACCAAGGCCTGTGGTTCTGAGTGGCCCTTCAGGTGCAGGGAAAAGCACTTTGTTAAAGAAATTGCTCAAAGATTATGAGAACATCTTCGGCTTCAGTGTCTCCCGTGAGTATCCAGGGATTGGCTGTGGAGCAGTTCAGGAGTGCCAGCTCAGAGTCTGCCTCTGGAGCTCCATTTATACCCCAAATAATGGTTTTTGTGTCCCAGTCTGTCTGTGGGCTCTTGGGGATAAAGTAATAATTGAATTTAAAAGTTTAATTAATTTAATAATTGTATAATAAAGAAATTAAATTTAATAATTTAATTTAATAAATCATTAAAAAACAAATAATTCAGGACTCTTTTTACTCCTGGTATTGAGTGGCAAGTCTAATATTGGTGTGGAGTAGCACCTTTCCATGCCTGGTGAGTCCCCACATCTCTAAACACAACTCAGAGAGAAAACAAGATTCTTCTGAGTGATTCTTGACTCTGAAAGTAAAATCCCCTCACATTTCTGCTTCAAAAGCCATTTGATTTTTACAAGGTGTTTTTAAGTCCATTACCAAATCTGTTTTAATGTCCCAACACTTTGTGGGCTACACATAAAATCTGTTCTTTGAGATCTGCATTCACTCCACCATGAACGAGCAAGTACTGGATGTTTAAAAATTTGATATTATGGGAGGAGAAAAAACCTTTAAATGATCTCTTTTGTGTCTATGTGTGATCCTATGCTCTTGACTCAACTGAATCTCTCATCTCACTTCAAACTAAACCTGTTTTTTCCTAAATTGCCTCTTAGTAGAGATGTTTTTCCTACAGGTCCATGTGCCACTTAAACCTTGGCATTTCTTTGATCCTGCAACACCTTTGGGTGGTGTAAAAAATTACAAAGCTGTGTTTTCTTTCTTTTTTTTTTTTTTTTTTCCCTGCAGATACCACAAGGCAGCCAAGACCTGGAGAAGTGAATGGCAAAGGTGAGCCTGTTGCAGTTGGGTCTCTTTCATTGGACTCTCCAAATCATTGAGCTTTTCAAAGCTGGGCTCTCATTTTAGGCACCCTGCTCTGAACTTGGGTGTTGGGTGATTTGATTTTCCAAAGTTCCAGGTAGCTCTGGGGAGGTAACTCCAATGGCCACTGCTTTGGGAAGTGCAGCTGCCTAATGAGGTGGTTTTAGCTGAATTAATAGCTTGTGCCCAGCTGGTTTTTTAATCTACTTGCATATTTAAGAAACAAATCAAATGAGCTTTGTTCTTAATTTCCAATGGCAGTTTTCCTCAGAAATAAAGGGAGGAATTTCAACAGAGGATGAAGAAATATTCCTTTTTAGTTAGTTTGGTTTTGATGTTCCCTTTTATCTCCTTCTCTCTCATCTGGCCTTTAATTATAAATCCTTTCAAATGAAAGGCCTTACCAGCCTTGCTGTAATGTGTGCCACACCTGTAGGCAAAGGGGGAGAGGTTCTCACTGCACCAGGAATGGGAAAGAATATTAAAAATGGGGTAGAGGAGCATTTTTTGCAACACAGAAAGCTCCAGAATGTTTTGAGCAGGTGTTTGGACAACTGATGTGGGAGTAGGAAGTGAATCTTTGCAGTTTGCCTGCATTGTCTGAAGCAGATTTTAAATGTCTCCTCCCCCAAAACCCCATGGGTGTCATTTTGACCGTTGAACTTTGCCTCCAAAACATTAATTTCTCTCTATTTTTCCTATTTACCTTTTTCCAGATTATCACTTTGTGACCAGAGAGGAAATGCAGAAAGAAATTGATGCTGGTGAATTCATTGAGCATGCAGAGTTCTCTGGGAATATGTATGGGACAAGGTAGGTCAGGTGTCCCTGCCCAGGGCAGAGGGGCTGCAGTTACATGGCCTTGAAGGTCCCTTCCAATCCCAACTATTCTGGAATTCTATAAATTTGGGAGCAGAATGGATAACTGTGCTGTCTTTTATGTGCTGCTGTGGTAAAGTGTTGGATTATGAGCAGACTGGGATGAAAAAGTTGGGTGGGTTTTAAAATAGCTCTGCCCTCAGCATTGGAGCTGCTGATCAATAAAACATGAGGTGGAATGTTAATTAGGAGTCAGGTATCTTATGTAATTATTGGGAGAAAATTGTGGTGCTTTAGTAAAGGACCTGCTGAGGAGGGAGATTAAATGTTTCTTGATGTATTTAATTACTGGCATTAAAGAAATTTGCCTGCTTTTCAAGAAGGCTTGATGTTTCTTGAAGATCTGAGTGTGTGGTTTTAAGGAATTTTTGGAGATGGCAAAGTTTTCTTCTAAGACAAGAAATTCTTCACTGTGAGGGTGATGAGGCACAGGTTACCCAGAGAAGCTGTGGCTGCCCCTGGATCCCTGGAAGTGTCCAAGGCTGGGTTGGATGGGGCTTGGATCCATGCTAGGATAGTGGAAGGTGCCCTGGCCATGGCAGGGAGTGGCACTGGATGTTCTTTAAGGTCCCTTCCAAGCCAAAACATTCCATGATAAGTTTCCCAGACTGAACATGCTGCAGGCCCTGGCCTTGACAGGTTTGGCAAGAAGAGTCAGCCTGAAAGCTGAAAGCTCTTCTCCCACATACCCATAGCTCCAAGGAGAAATGGAGTTCAGGCTCCTTAATCCCTGGCTTCATCCTGTGTAGTCCCAGCTTCCTTCCACCTCAGGTGCCCTGCCTAATCCAGCAGATGGCTGCTCCCTCATGCCTGGGGCATGGGTGGAGGTGATGTTGGTGCCTTTTCCTTGGGCTGGATGCTGAGCAGACAGATCTCCTCAGCCCATTTCCCCCAAGTGTGCAGGAATGTGGTACTTTACCAAATTAAATGATGTGCTTGGGTTTATTTGGGTCTCCTCTGTGTATCCACACTGCCTGTGGTGGTGGCCATGCAGTGTGGGAGGGTGAAATAAACCCCAAAACCTCATCAATAAAGACCAATTTGCAAACTAAATAAATACAGAATCTCTCCAAGCCTGTTTCCTCAACATCCTGAGGATGTTCCTGATCAGATGTGGGATAAAATGGAGAGTCCCTTGTGCTTAGAAGGATAATTGAAGTCCTCACCAATCCTTTCTGTTCCCTAAATCTCATCAGTGAATAATAATAAATGATTAAAAAGCTTGAGGCAATCCCCCATGTTGGGGAAGAGAGATTGTCTTTACAGCATATAAAAGCCACCACTTGAAAAATAAAGTGGAGAATTAAGTGCATCTTGTGACGCAGAGGGAGCATCCATGTCCATCCAGCATCCTTCAGGAGAGCATGTGGATTGTGGAGAAGGGAAATTCTCAGTGGTTTTGCTCTTTGGTGAAGGTTGTTTCTGTGTTTGTCACAGAATCCCCAGCTGGTTTGGCTTGGAAGGGACCTAAAAGATCTCGTTCCAAGGGAACTTTCCTCAAGCAGGTGGAGCTCTACCAAGGCAGGAGTTTACAGACATCCCACCCATCCTGTGGGATAGTCACCCATGATCCATTTCCACACCTTCCAGCATGGCTTTGCCAGCCTTTCTAGCTGGAGACAGCAGCTCCCTGCTCCACCCAGAGCAGGGACACTTGGCAAAACTCCTTATCAAGAGCAGAGCAGGCTTTGTCCTCTCCTGCCACAGCCTGCCAGGGGAGCCCTGTGAGCTTCACCCACTGCTGGAGCAGGGACACCCCAAACCCCCCTGGGTGCTCTGACCCCTCCCCTGTGTGCTGTGTCCCCAGTAAAGGAGCTGTGCAGGCCGTGCAGGCCCAGAACCAGATCTGTGTCCTCGACATCGACATCCAGGGCGTGAAGAACATCAAGAAGACAGACCTGAACCCCATCTACATCTCGGTGCAGCCGCCGTCCATTGAGATCCTGGTGAGCGCCCGCCTTGCTTTGCCCGTAGCAGTTAGAGGTAATCAGCGTCTGGCTCTGCAGCCACGGGGCTCCCCCTTCCCCAGCCACCTCTGTGTTCTCAGGGCCCTGCTCTAGGTGGGGAGGACATTGCCAAGCATTTCTCTGCCCACTCCAGCTCCCCAGCCTCTGGCTCTCAAGGATAAATCTTCCTGTGTTGTATTTTTTGAGTCCTTCCTGGGTGTTTTCTACACCTTGGTTGTGGACTCCATTGCAGCGTGGCCAGTCTTTAAATGCATTCATTGTGCTCCATGCTGGGGAGAGAAGGATTTTGTGCTGAGATTTGCCTCCACAGTTAAAATTAAACCCAGGGAGGCTGGTTCTCTGCAGCACCATAAATTCTACACCCCTCTGGTCTTACCCTATATAAGTGATTGCAGTGGGACTCTTGCAGAAGTGGAATTGCTGTCATGGTTCAGAGAGGGATGAGGACACATGAGGACAACTCTTGACTCTCCCCTCTTGCTCTCAGTACATCAGGCAGTCTCTGTTTCTCGTTGAGTTTGTGGAGGAGGAAGCCACCAGCACCAGATGCCAGAGCCCAGCAGAGAGATCTCATTTCCAGCAGTACCTGGAAAAATAAATAAGTGAGAGGGAGGTAAAAGAAACCTGGGACCCTGAACTCTGGGTAGGAGATCTCAAGGCCAGTTTGGCCACTGGTTCTCACTGGGCTGTGAGTGAGGCCCCTCACCCTTTGCAGGGTGTTCTCACGTGCCCCTGGTCACAGACAGCACCAGCCTGAGGGGTGGGGGGTGGTTCCTTCCTGCAGCTTTGAGAACACTCATTTCTGTAATGTCTTTGTCCTTGGCTTTAGGAGAAAAGACTACGGGACCGAAAGACTGAGACAGAAGAGAGTTTACTGAAGCGTTTGACTGCAGCCCGTGTGGACCTGGAGCTCAGTAAGTCCTTGGAGTGGTGTTGAGGGATGCCTGGGTGATTTGGGAGCTGGTTTCTGTGGGAACATCTGATCTGTGCTCTGCAGCACTGCTGGCAGGGCTTGAGCTGAGTTGCATTTCCCACTGCAGTTCCTTGGGGGTGGTTGGCAGAGGAGTTCATTAGCAGCAGCTGAAATAATAATAATAATACTAAAAAATAATACTAAAATGCCACAGGACTTTGTGCACAAGAGATGCCACAGGGAAGAAACATTCTCCTCCAACTCTGCCCTCATCTCCTTCCCCAGGTAAAGAGCCTGGGCTGTTTGACCTGGTCATCATTAACGATGATTTAGAAAAGGCCTATTCCGAATTGAAGGAGGTGCTGCTGGAGGTGAGTCCTTGGGGATTTTTTCCACCTCATTCCTGAGCCAGGCAGGTGAGGAGCAGTTCTCAGGCAGCCACAGAAATGTCACCTCATCCCACACTTGGTCTGCTTTGAGCTGCTGAGGGACAGGTTGAGCACAAGTGATGATGGATCAGTGGCCTAAGAGTGCAAAATGAATCCAACACAATCCTGAGTTGGGGCAGAACAGACATTCATCCCTGGGTGGCAGAGAAGGGGATTCCTGTATCTGGAGCTTCCAAGCTTGCCTTGTCCTTAAAGGTGAACTCAGAGCTTGGTTCTGTGATGTGGTGGAGCTGGTCTGAGTTGTTGGTTGCTCCTGGTCTCCTGAGCTGTGAAACCAAGAGCTGTTCCCAAAGAGTGGCAGATTCTGAGTCTCTTTCCTGATCTCCTTGCAGGAAATAAAGAAGACTGAAGAATCCAGGAAGTCCTGAGCTGACCCTGCTTGGGTGTTTTAATTTTGCACATCATTCCCGAAGCACGTTGCACCATTTTATTCCAAAAGACATTCCCTTTAGGCTGCTCCTACTCCCATCTTCACCCTAGGATGTTTATATTAAAAGGAAAGAAAAGGAAACCTGGTCATGCTTGTGTTTCTGTTCGTGCCCCCATGGGTTTGTACCTCCAGATTCTTTGGGAGCTGCCAAAGGAACCAAAAAAGCTTCCCTTTTGGAAGGCTGCAGAGGAGCTGTTTGGGCACCTGCAGCTCCAGCACGTGGCTTGGGATCCTACTGCTGGATCTGTGGAGGGACATGTTGTGCCAGTTGATGCCACTCTATTTTTCTATCCACTGACTTTTCTTCTGAGGGAAAAAAAATCTGTGAACTTCCCTGGTATTCCACCAGCAATTGTGGAATTGGTGTGTCATCCCCCTTGAGTCTGGGTGCAGGTAGAATTTTGGATGCTTTTATACCTACAAGTTGGGGGAGAAAAGATTTTCCTCCTAAGCTTTGCAGCCTTTTGGGCTGATGTGCTTGAAGGCAGCAGTGAATCCCTGTTCCTAGGGGGAATCCCTTGCATCCAGAAACTGTTGCTTGTAGAGGTTTCTGTTCTGAGACCTAGAGACCTTTGCACTTCACTTCCCAAGTTTTCTTTATCCTCAGCATTGATGTTTTTCTGAAACTTCCCAGCCCTTTGCTGCCTCCAGCAGGTCATGTCCTGAGGGTCCTTGGAGGGGCTGGTTTCTCACACTGTGAAAACTGTGCAGGCAAGCTGGGAGGGGTGGGAATGTTCACCTGGAGAAGGGAAAGCTCCAGGAACAGCTCAGAGCCCCTTCCAGGGCCTGAAGGGGCTCCAAGAGAGCTGGAGAGGGACTGGGGACAAGGGATGGAGGGACAGGACCCAGGGAATGGCTTCCCAGTGCCAGAGGGCAGGGATGGGTGGGATTTTGGGAAGGAATTCCTGGCTGGGAGGGTGGGGAGGGGCTGGGCTGGAATTCCCAGAGAAGCTGTGGCTGCCCTTGGATCCCTGGCAGTGCCCAAGGCCAGGCTGGACATTGGGGCTTGGAGCAGCCTGGGACAGTGGAAGGTGTCCCTGCCATGGCAGGGGTGGCACTGGATGGGCTTTGAGGTCCCTTCTAACCCAAATCCCTCTGGGATTCCATTCTATGGAATAACCAGTCTGCCAGAGCTCCCAGTGGTGACTTCCAGCTGTTTTCACCCCAAACCACACAGCCCAGGAGCAGCTGCAGTGCCAGGCTGGGACATCTTCCCAGAGCAGGTTTGTACCTACACCTTCCATTTTTGGGTTTCATCCTCTTCACATCCCATCCCTCTGGTTCAGCCAGCTGCTCTGCTGGATGAACTCTTGATCCAGGTCATCTCCAAGCCTCCATCCTCCACATTATGGAGAGAACAAGTAGAAACCCCCCTTGGTTGACTCTTTTAGTGCCTTGCATTCACAGCCTTGATTTGATGACTATTTTGATCATTTACCTCCCTTGGACTGGTTTGATACATCTATCCTAGATTTCCTAGAAAATATCCCTTCCTGACCCTGTGAGTTTCCCATTGCTTGGTTCTGGAATTGGTTAAACAAGCAGGAAAATCCTGTGTGTGGATTTCTGGTGGGAATCTCCCTTCCTGCGCCATCAGGTGATGGGCTCTGATTATTTTTCCTTCGGAATCGTGGGATTTCCTTGCAATTTGAGGGACGCGTTTGCAGTGGGGAAAGGTCCCCTCTAGATGGCAGGAACGGCAGCGGGAACGCGGCGGAGCAGGAGGTGCAGGACACAGCGCCCGCCTCAGTCCGGGGCTCTGCGGCCACCGCGTGGCACCTGCGGGGCCGGCACCAGATGGAAGTGCCCGGCTGCTCCCTGCGGATCCCTCCTGCCAGCGCCCCCAGCCCGGCCTCGGCACATCCCCGCGGGAGAGGTGAGTGCCCCCGGGAACGGGAGGGATGCTCCAGCTGCGCGGCAGCGCTCGGAGAAACCAATCCTTTGGATCGCTTGTGTCCTCCTTCCCTGGCGAAGGGGAAGGAGAGGGGAGTCTGAAATATCCCACCCTGGTGGGGTGCCCTGCTTTAGCTGCCGTGTGCGACGGAGCAGACGGAGAACGCCTGGAATGCCGGCGCCAAGGCGAGGGGACGGGATGGCGATGGGAAGTGGAGGAAGCAGGAGTGCGTGGCAGAGCCAGGCTGGTCCCCACGCGGCTGTGGAGTTTCTCCAGGGGTTCATTTGGGGTGCTGTCAGCAGCTCCCCTCTCCAGGCTCGGTGTTTTGGAGGAACCGTGCCATGCATCGAATCCCAGAACTGGGTGGGTGAAGGCACTCGTTGAAGTGAGTTTAATTCCTGCACCCTCAAAAATGGGATCTCTGTTCTGTTCATTGTGTTTGCAGCTGTAAATGCCTTTCTGGATCCCTTGGGGTATTGCATTCCCACATCCCTGGGGCAGGCAAGGACCATGCTGAGCGTGGCAGGTGTCAAATGCTGGCTTCTCCACATCTGCAAACCTCTGCTCCCAGTGCTCAGTGTGGGGCTGGGGTTGAGGGACCAGACTGGCAGAGTAAAGGTACAGGAGCCTTCTGGCCCAAGGGGTTGTGTGTGATTAAAGATGCTCCTCCTGGAGGACTTTTTTTCCCACCTAGGAGATCTTCCAGGCAGGAAGGTGCTGTTCCCATCTCGGGGTACACTGAGTGAAGGAACAGGCCTGCTCCTGGGCTGCTTTCAGAAATGTCAGAAATGGGGGTTTTATATAACTACAATTCACTGTTCCATCAGACTGAGATACATTTGGACACACTTCAGCATTTTTCAGCAGAGATGCTTTGGGAAATGTGGCAGCACCTACAGCCCTGCAGGAGGAGGATGCTGGGGGAGCAAGAGGAGTGCAGGGGGTGGTAGAAGCTGGGATAAAACCTGCCCTGAGAGCTCTCCTGTCTGAGGCTGAGGATATTTTGGAGCCCATGCCAAAAAAATAACAACTCCCTGTAGCACTTTTGCTTCAAAGCTGTTGCTTTGCAGCCATCGCATTGTTTTTTGCTGAATCCAGGCTGACATGCTGGTTTTGGGTGCAGGAGCTCTTTATTTTCCCTTTATTTTTCATTTTCCCTGCCTACCCAAGCTCTTTGGCAATAGAAATACCCCTCCAAGGAGTGAACGTGGGGTTTGAGGTCACCTCTGCTCTGACCCAACAGCACCAAGACCCTGCCTGGGAAGGACATTGTGCAGGGATGCAGGAGGTCAGGCAGCCCCCAAAGCCCAAATCATCCAAGAAAAGAGCTGAATCCACACTCCAGGACAGCTTGAAGCAGCCAAAATTAGCCCAAAGCCCTTTTGCCCCCATCCTGATGAGCCCACGGTCCAGAGACTCGTCCTTGCCGTGGTTTCCCTTGGCCTCTCAGTGCCATTGGAGGCAGCTCTGATTTTCAGCCTTCCTTCCATGCCACTGCAGAAAGGCACCGCGGGGCAGAGCTGGCCTGGGAAATAATTGGGCAGCAGGCGTAGAAAATGAGCAACGAGGGGAAAAAGGAGCAGGAAAAACTCTGATTTATTTTCCTGCTCGTCCAGCAGCGTCCAGCTCGCTCTGTGTGTGTGAGGGCAGCGCTGGGATTGAGCATCCCAGGTATGGCAGTGTGATGGGATGAGCTCGTGTTGGGCCATGGGGAGGGGGTGTCATGGGTGTCCTGAGTGCTCTCAAAAGTTATCCTGGGAGGAAAAACTCCTGGGATCTTCTAGAGAGGGTGTTCAGCTCTCAGTGGGGAAGGCCACTGATTCCTACATTTTTAGGCAGACAGCGTTTTTCCTGCTTTATCCAATATGATGGAAACGTCTTCTAGGAAATCTTCCAGCAGCCTGCATGGCTTCAAACAGGAAATCAGGGAGCTGGGGGTCTCATCCCTCCACAGTGGTGCCACCTGCCAGCATTCCCCAATCCGCCAGGGTGCAAGAACCTCTGGCAGCTGCCAGTTGCTCCAAAGTGGATAAAGAGCACTGGAACCTGTGAGAGCAGAGGCAGGTGGGCTTGGGATGGATTTCCCCAGCCATGTGGACCATGGGGTTTTTTCAGGGGGTTGCAGCTGGGATGGATGATGTGATCCATGCTGGGGTATCCTGATGTCCCTTGTGCTCTCCCACAGGACAGGGAGGTGACCACCACGCTCCAGCTGCTGCCACCTCACACTGAGACTCCGACCAGCACCACGAACACTGACCACAGGTAGGTCCCATTGTCCCACACCAGCCAATAACCCTCCCTGGGATAGCTGATCCAGGTGGAACTCAAATGGATCTGTGCCAGCATCCTTTGCTCCTCCAGGGCTTTCCTCTGGCTGTGCTGCTCGTGGAGAGGAAGTTGTGTGGGAGGATGGAATTTTCTGTCGAGCATCCTGTGGCTCTGGATGCTCCAGGGTGCTCGTAGGAGTTCTGCCATCCCCATCAGCTCCACGAGTCTGTGAGTGGCCCTGGCAGGTGGATCAGGGGCTGGGCTGTGCCTGCCTTTGATGCCTTAAAAGGCTACCTAGAAACAGAGACTAGACAGGAATAAAGGAGCAAAAGGTGGTATTTATTTGAAAGGCCTTCAGGTGCACACTCTGGGGTCTAGAGGTCTAGTCTCAGTGGATCCCAAAATGGATGTCCCAGATCATGAGTGTTTCACACTTTTATAATAACATAAATTCATTAACTAGAACTTAGTTAATGATGTGATTCCCCAGCTTGCCCCCCTTTCCCCAAGATG
Organism: Erpornis zantholeuca; assembly: GCA_013400515.1. NCBI lineage: Eukaryota > Metazoa > Chordata > Aves > Passeriformes > Timaliidae > Erpornis > Erpornis zantholeuca. The sequence continues at coordinate 53,520 of VZTN01025361.1, read as the reverse complement.
AAAGTTTACAGTTCTTGTTTCTGGATGTCCTTGAAGAGCAAGTTAGAGGTTTTGTTATGCCTATCTCAGCACAGAGAACAGCATAAGAGAACAGCATTTAACAATCTACAGAAAACTTCAGTTACATTAGCAGTACAGGATTTGAAAACTATAAAAGTTAAAACCTAAGGCAGCACCTTGCTGGGAGCTGTATTTGGGTCAGCCACATCGACTGCAAGTGCAACTGTGTCATCCCTGGAGAGCGGGGACGCCGATCCATACCCACAGCCAGGACAGCACGCACGGCCCAGCACCCTCACCCTGCTCCCCTCTGACCCAGCCCAGCCTCCAAACCTCAGGAATCCAGGCTGAACTTGACTTTTTCCAACAGCAGCAGCTGTGACTCTGCTTGTCCCGGACGTGAGTCCAGCCCTGTGAATAACCAGAAGCCATCTGCAATTCCCATTGTGCCGTGGCAACTGGTACGGCCACCGGAACAACCGGATGCTTGTGGAATCAGGGGTGCATCCCCCCCCGGTGCCTGATTCCTCTCTGTCCAGCCACAAAAAGGAGGGAGAACAGGATGTTTTTCTGGGTTTTACTTTCCCCATCTCCAGAGGTGCAAGGAGGGCATAAAAAGAAGGGAGGCAGAAAAGGCAAAATTCCAGTATCCGGATGGAGCTGGGCAAATATAGATAAATATTCCTCAATTTCCACATGGGGGAGGATTATTTTATTGCAGCCATATGGGAATAAGACCCCTGGGAGCTGGGTGCAATGGGCACAGGGAAAGACAGGGCAGCTGTGCCCCCTCGGAGCCCATCAGCCCAGTGTTAATTTGCAGATATTCCCTGAAGGATCACTGGCTGCTCTTCCTGATTGTATCAAGCTTTGAGGAAAACCAAGTGCCTTTGTGGTGGGCATTGAACTTTAGGGATGGCCTGGCTCCCTAATGTGGAGTCAGCGTGGGGGTGATGGAAAAAAACCCTCAAAAACCAACAGCAATTCTCCAGTCACCACCAATGTGCTGACCTGGCTATACTAGGTATTAGGGTGAGAAAAAAGAGGAGATTTGTTATTTTTCCTGGTTGGAAGTGCAGGATGCTTGATGCTTGCTTTGAACACGGGTGAAATCCTATGATGCCTCCTGGATATGGGGGCGTGGACTGGAGGGAGAAAACAGCACCCCAGTTTGGGAGGAGAGGGGAAACTGGTGCCACAGCCCAGGGCAGAGGGAAAAGTCCCTCCCTGGAGCGGTGTCTGTGGGGTGAGTGCCTGTCAGGCTGTCCCCCTGAGCGGGGAGGATGATCTCATGTGTTCCATGGGTTTGGGATCCCATGGCTCCTTCCTGCAGCTCCCACGGAGCCCAGTGAGCCCAAACCAGCCTCAGACCTGAGAACATCCCTCTGCTCCCTCCTCCTGCAATCCCTGCCCCTGCCAGCATCCCCAGCAGCAGCCTGGCTCCATCTGCCAGCGTTCCCACCTTTAATTTGCCTTTTTATACATACTTTTTTTTTTAATACATAATGTTTCATTCACCCTGTCTGTCTTCCCAAGCACAGATGCTGCTGCTGCTCTTTGGGCTCATCCCACTGCAGCTCCATCCCACAGGGTTGCTGTGGTGGCATCTCTGGGCTCTTTACTGCTTTTATTGCTGAAATCCAACCTCCTTCCCCTTGTTCTTGCAGCAGCTCCTGGTGTTTCCAAATTCAGGCAGGATCTTCCCTTGTGCATTCCCACCACTGTGGCTGCTGCAGCTGTGCTGCCTCTCTGGGCCCTGGGTGCCTCTGAGAATATTTTGGCTCTGTTTTCTCACCACTTTCCCATTTAAGAGTTGTATTTATCAACGAAGTCTCCCTGCTGAGCCTCCCCTGGTGCACCCCATCCTCCAACCCTGACTGTGCTCCCTCCATTGCCCAGAGAAGCTGTGGCTGCCCCTGGATCCCAGGTAGTGCCCAAGGCCAGGTTGGATGGGGCTTGGAGCAGCCTGGGACAGTGGGAGGTGTCCCTGCCCAAGGCAGAGGGTGGCACTGGGTGAGCTTTAAGGTCCCTTCCAACCCAAACCATTCTGGGATCTCAGGATTTCTCCAGCTCCTCAGTGTGCTCTTCCCCTGGATGCAGCATCCAGATGCAAACTCCTGCAAGGATCCCAACAAAATCCCCCTGGGAGCATCCCTCTGTTTCATCAGTGAGCTGTGAACTGCTCCCAACCCAATCCTCCCATCCCCTTTGCACCCCTGATGTATTTCACCCAAGATTGTATTTCCTTCCTCTTTTGGAGCAACCTCACCCTGATGCCTCAGGTTTGAACTTTTCTATGTTCCCAGCCCTGCCCTGCCCAGTGTCACTCTGCAGTTCCCTGGAGCTCGTTCAGTGCTGTTCTCTCATGCTCACACACACACAACAAAGCCTCTCCAGCTCTCCAAGGACACCCAGACCCTCCTAGGCCCAACAACTGCAAACCACAATCTTGGGGACAGGGGGGCAAGCTTGGCCAAATTCCATCCTTGCCTGGCTTCTGCTTGGGGAATTGATGCTGAGATCCAAGTGGGAAGAACTCGGGAGCTGTCCTTGTCCATGTTGGGATGCACTGAGGCAGGAGCCTCTGGAGGCCAGAGTGTACCTCTGAAGGCCTTTCCAATCAATCCCTCCTTGATTCCTTTCTTCCTGTCTGCTCTCTGTTCCTAGGGAGCCATTTCAGGCATCAACCCCACTGCTGCTCTTAAGGCAAAACTGGCATCCCAAACAAAGCCTCTCCTCCTCTCCCCTGGTGGCATGAAGCCTTTTCGGAGCTCTCTGAGGAGCAGAAGCTTCTCCCCGTGCCACCACCCGCGGGAACCGCGGCTCCGGAGGGGACAATGGTGCCATTGACAGGGGACACTGACACGCTGCCGTATTGTGCCTGGCAGAGAGATGCCCGGAGGGTAATCGCCTCCTCCTTGGCTTTGTTGCAGGGCCGTGCTGGTGCTGCTGCAGGGCCTCTCCCCTCCCGGTTATGCGGTGAAGATCCGCGGCTCCCACGGGCACCTTTATTTTTTCCTGGCTGTGAAAGGTAGGGCTCAGTCGTCACCTCCGAACCAGGGTGGGGCTCTGGGGGTGGCACTGATGGGAGGGATGGTGGATTTGGGAGCGAAAAGATGCTCCTCACCCCAGGAGGCCACGTGGTCCTTGTAAGATACTGTGTATTTATTATATTTTATATATTACAGTGTATTTTATATGTATCACATAGTTAAAGGCAGCATGGAGAGCCACGAAAATTATAATTTCTTCCTAAACCTGCAAGATGTTTTGCATTAAATATTTGCATAAAGTACAGGAATCCAATTCCACCTGGGGTCTGGGCAATCCCTTAAAATGTGGATCCAGGATTTTGCTCGGAACTAGTTTAAACAAGGCTTGCTCTGATACAGAGCAAGGGCTGAGATTCTTTAGGATCATATTGGAGGTCGTTTTCAAGCTGTGTGATTCCAAAAAGATTTTCCCTACACGTTTTTCTCTGCTGAGGGTGTCTTCCTTGCCCAAAATCTCCTTGAAATCCTTGGAGCTGGGCTGAGCTTTGGGCTTGTGACTGTGTCGAGGGTGGCAGGAGCAAGTGCTGTGGTGCTGCCTCTCCTCTCCCTCCCCTTCCTCCTCCGTCCCTGGGGCATCCTAGGAGCTGATTTCCTTTGGAAAACTCCTCCTGGGAGCACATATCCCTGCAGGGTCAGCCAGCCTGGTTCCCAGCTTGTTCCTCCCCTAAAGCAGCTGGAGAGCAGAAACACACGTGAGAGATTAAATAAGAGGATGAAAACTTGGCTGCCCCATCCCAGCTGTGCTGAGGAGCAAGGACAGCTCTCAAAATTCTCTTAAAACCAGGAAAAACAAGTTATTTTGAGGAGTTTCACATGGTGGGAGCTACTTAAGTCAGGCTGGGGGTCACATAAGTTTAAGAGATGAAGAGCTGTTACATTTTAAAGGTTTAGGGCCTTCTTCATGCCAAATTTGTTCAGTTTTGGGGTTGTCTTTAATTGCAGCGAGTACAACCTCGCTGATTTGGACTCCTGGAAACCAAATCTCTCTTCACAACACGGGGCCTTTAAGGAAAACATCAATTTTTGTGAGGTCAGCCATAAAATCATGCGAGCTGGCAATGGGAAGGAACAGATGACCACGTGCCAAAGGTTGTGGCCTCTGCATGGGGCAATTATTTAATCCCTGCTTGTGGGTTTGGGTGAGGGGCAACAGGGGAAAAATCTCTCTGGCAGAGAGCAGGAGGAGCTGGGGGAGGAGGAAAATGTCCCCTCTGTCCCCTTCCAGCTGTTCTCCCTTCCAGCTGTTCTCCACAGAGCAGGGAGATGCTTCCAGCTGTTCCCCCAAATGGGGTTGGGAAGGGGGAACAGGGATGAAGAAGGGCTGGAATGGGAGCCTCTGCTCAACATAAAACACTAAAAATACAAAATTTCAGCAACAGCCGCTGCTTTGGACATAAAAATTGGGGGGAAATGAAGTTTTTTGGTGGTGCTGCAGTGTCTCACTGTAGCTGTAAGGACAGGGAGAGTTTGCAGCTGACTTTCCACCAAAGTTTGAAAAGGAAAAGAAAAAAAAAATCCTAAACAAGAAGGAAGCATTTCTTATCCTGCTGCAGCACCTCCGCTTCCTGCCTCCCTCTCCTGCCCCAAGGAGTTATTTTTGCTATTTTTAGCCCTAAACCCTTCAACTCTTTGAATTATTTGACTTTTTTTTTCTTTCCATAAGCACAGCTCTTGGCTCTGGAGTTATTCACCACGATCTCTTTTATTTTTTTATGGTGTTTTTTTTTAATGCGTGCCGAGAAGGAAAATCCAAAAAAAATACAGGGAAACGAAAGGAATCCTGAGGAAAGCAGTGTCAGGTTCAGAGAAGCTTTCCCATCTCCACGTCAGAGCGCGGCTTTGGCGGGGAGGGAGGGAGGGAGGGGAGGGAGGGGAGGGGAGGGAAGGGCTCTGGGAGCGGCTCCCGACCGGGATCCAGCAATCCACGCCCGGACAGGATGGCACAGTTTTGGGAAGGACCGAGCCCGGCGCTTCTCCGTATGTTACTTTTGGGTTTGGTTTGTTCTCCCTGCACTTGGCGCTGATGTTTTTTTAGCTGGTGGGGTTTTTTTTTTTAGCTTGGCTGCTTCCCAGCACTTTGCAGATCTCCTGCCTGTGCTGCAACCCCGCTCTGCTCCCATCCTGCTCTTCCCCGCTCTTCATTTTCTGCCCTTTCCCAGTTATTTGGGTGGGAAATGCGTTTGCTGAGGCTGAGTGTTCGTGTGTTGCCTTTCCTGCCGGGGTAAGAGGCACAACATCCCTATTTGGCATCAGTTTGTGCACACTTTGCTGGCGTAAATCATCCCCCGGCACTCAGGGCAGTGCAAATCCATATCCGGGGAGTTCGGGATTCAACCAGCGGTGGTTTAGCTTTTTCCTCATGGAAAAAGGAAGAAATTCTTCTCTGTGAGGGTGGTGAGACCCTGGCACAGGGTGCCCAGAGAAGCTGTGGCTGCTCCTGGATCCCTGGAAGTGTCCAAGGCCAGGTTGGATGGATTTGGAGCAGCCTGGGATAGTGGAAGATGTCCCTGCCCATGGCAGGGGTGGAATGGGATGATCCTTAAAGTTTCTTCCACCCCAATCCATTCTGGGATTATATGAAACCCCTCTGTGCTCTGGGACCTCCTGGCCAGTCCCAATCCCAAACCTCCTCCTACCCAAAACCACCAGAGCTGGCGGGAGAACAACCAGGCTCTGGTTTTCCTGCTTGTCCTGTGTTACATTCCTGAGGTTTCTTCAAATATTGGCCCAAATTCAAATTTTGATCCCAAAACCCTCCTGGTTTTGGGATCACCAGATCCCCATGCTCCTGCATCACGAGCTGGGCTTTGGGAACAGGCACAGCTGGAGAGCAGCACCCCCAGGGGCTCATCCCAGCAGGAGATGTGGGTTTGCAGCTGATAAGTTCATCTTCTCTGTAAGGTGCTTTTGGCTTGTTTTTAAAATTAGATCCAAGGCTGTGAGCACACTTCTCCTCCTCCTCACATCCCAAACGCTTTGCAAAGGTTTTGTTCCCTCCTGTGCAGTTTCCTGGGGAAACTGAGGCACAGGGAGCCCAGCAGCATCGTCACCAGTGGGAGCTGAACCTGCTCCTTGGTGGCCTCATCTTCTTGGCCACATCCTTCCTGGAGACAAAACTCACCTTTGGCTCCCAAACACCCAGGGTGCTCCTCTGGGGTGGGGTCTCCAACATGGATCCCACTTCAAGGTCCTGAGATGAACCCCAGGTGGAGATGCTGCTTCATTTCCACAGCTTTTGATTGTCCCATCCTTATAAATCCTTCAGATCTTCCCCGTGCCTGATGGATGACCCTGAGTTATGTCCCTTCTACCTTCAGATCTCTACAGATTTAGTTGCAACCAGCATTTGTCCAAAGGATTTCTTGGAGAGAGGGGATGGAAAGAGCTCCTGAGCCCTCCCTGTTCATGAGGTGGCCTGGGAAGGCATTCCTCTCTGCCTCTCCTCTCATCCCAAAATGCCCTTCCCACCTATCCCAAGCACAAGAGCTTGGCTTAGTGAATTTATTTAAGCTCTGCTTGATGGCAGAGATTTGTGTCCTCTCCTGGGGGGAGGTGAGCGAACATTCCCAAAGGGAAACTGAGTCCCTTAAACCCTGGGAGAGGCCACAGGCACCTTCTCCTTCCACCCAAACTACCTTGGAATGCCACAGGAGGGCAACCTGTCCTGCGTCCAAAGCTTCCTTAGAAAGTCAGAGGGAGGAAATCCCAACACACCCCAGCTCCAGACGGGAACGGGAAAGGAGCCACGAGGCAGAAATCTGCACCTTGTGCTCCTCACGCCAGCTGGGAGAGCCATTTCCGAGACAATCCTGGCGTCCTGTCCAAGACCAAAATCCCAGGAGGATTTTTTTTGGTGTCATCAGGAAACAGCTCCTTCCCCTGGCAACCTGATATGGTGTGCACCATATTCCTGCAGGATCCCAGGGCTGGGGAGGGCTTTCTTCTCCTGTAATTCATGTCCTGTTTGGAGCTCTTCCACCCAGTGTTCACCCCAGCATCCCAAGGGTCACTTTTAAGGCTGCACAGCTCCCTTTGACCCGGTCTGTCCCTTGGAGATTGTGGTGACAAGCCATGAAAATCCACGTGGTTTCTGCTCCTCGCTGCCAGGAGAAGGGAAAATAAAGGAGTTTTTGTGGGATTTCTGCACATCACTGCTGCAACCTGGGGCTGTAGCAGTAGAAGACAGGGAAAATGGATAGAAAAAGAGGAGCCCGATCCTATAAATTAATTAAGGCACATGAGGATAAACTTTGCTGGAGCAATTTGTTCATCTCCCTGCTTCTCCCATTTTTTGGTGCTGTGGCTTGTCCCATTGTTTGTCTGGCTGCATCCTCAGAGGGTGAGGATCTCATGTCCCACCCTCAGCTGTCCTGAGCTGTCCCCAAGGAGTGAGGTGACTTTATAAGGACAAGCCAAGCCCTCGAGCAGGTCAGAATTGCTCCTCTGAGAGCTGCACACTCTCTTCTGCAGTTTGACTTTTTGCTCCTTTTCCATCCTCCTGGGCAGGATCCCAACTTTTCCCCAGTGGGTGTGGAGGTGTGGGAAATGCTGAGCAAGGTGGGGATCTGAGGGTGACAATCTCAGGACAGCAGAGGCTGAAGGTCCCTCAGGAAGTGCAGATCCCACCAGCTCCCTGTGCCAGTGCTTGTCATGAAAACTTTTATTTCTTATCCAGCTGAAATTTTTCTGGCTGCATCTTGTCCTTCCCTGGTGTATTTTTGGGATGTCTGTGAGGAGCTCAGCAGAGCAGCACTGCTCCCCCCAGCTGGCTCTGACCCCAGACTCGGCCCCATCACCCTGATCATTAATGACACTCCACAGCCCCAAGCCTGGGAGATGCCACCAGCAGCTGGGACCTGTCGGCGCGGGGGGGGTGACAGGGTGACACCAGCTGCTCCACAGGAGCCGGGACCGTGCTGAGGCCACAAAACCCTGTTTTATGCGGGATTTACACCCAGCATCCCCATTTCCTCAGAGATCAGGTCCATTTCGGCAGAGCAAGGACTGAGGCAGCTCGGCGCCGCCGTTTCTGCTTTGCTTTGTTATTTCCGACCCTTTTTGACACCTTCTTAAACCAGCTTGGCCCGGAGCTGTGCCAGTGCCTGCTCGGTGTGCAGCGAACACAGGGCTGGGGCCAGCGAGGCAGCGAGGCCCTGGTGGCACCACCAGCGGGGTGTAAATGGGCAAAATCATGAGAAAACAGCCCTGAAATGGGGCTTGACCCCCACTGGGGCGAGGCATCACTTCCCGAGCATCTTCGGGTGCTTCCATCCCTTCTCTGTCTCCCCCTCCGGATCAAGGCAGAGTTAACCCAACCCACGGCCCTAAATGTCTTTCCCCACCGGTTCCAGCCCCAGAGAACACCCGCCGCGCATCCGGAAGCCTCTGCTTCGGAAACCTGAAGCCGGTTCAAACACAAACCCGAGCCAAATTCCTCCAGGCACGTTTTTATCATCCCTTTCTTTTCTTTTTTTTTTTCTTTTTTTTTTTTTTCCTGCCGGGGACAATGGTTTTAGCTCAGGGCTCTGCCCAGCCCTTTCCTCTGCGCTGCCAGACAGAAATAGTTAACCAGGTTCGCTGAGAAATGAATGTCCTCGTTTCCTTTCCAGGGCAGGCGGCTCCCGGTGCCTCCCGGTGCCTCCCCCTGCCCGTGTCTCTGCTCTCCGGTGACACGGTGCGAGAGCAGGCGATGATGTCTCCCCGGCTCGGGCTGTGTTTGGTGACCCGGTGGCCTGTGCGAGCACTGCCAGCTCCCCCGGGGGTTTCTGCAGCTCCGGAGCAGCCTTTGCTCGCTCTCCTCTTGCGGTCGGTGCCATGCGAGCACCTCTGGTGGCTCCGGAGGAGATGGGAGCCAGCGCCGGCTCTGCGGAGTTTCGAGTCAAAACAGATCAAGCTAAAGATGAAAAGCGGTGCTGGAGAATGGGAGGGAGGAGAGAGAGAAAAGATGATGCCACGGGCGTTGCAAAGCCATCCCTGCTGTAGACACAACCTCCTTTGATAGAGTGGCTTCTCCTGGGGGTTGTGGTTGGATCCCCGAGGAAAGGAGAGACCATCAGGGCCAGGACCCTGTGCTGACCCCAGAGCCCACGGGCTGTGTCAGGGACACCCCGGGCTGCTTTGGGTAGGTGTTTAGGGTCATCCCAGATGCCACAACCCATTAGTTCTGCCGGGGCTCCGGGGAGGGCTGATGGCTCCTGGGATGCTCCGGCTGCCGGAGCGGCGATGCTGCGCTCGGGAGGAGCCGCTCGCCGCTGCTGCAGCCTCTTCTCCGAGGGCATCCAGAGGAAGGCTGCCTCTCGCGGGGCTTTGTTGCATGCTTGGCTTGGCTTGGTGGGAGGTGGTCGCTCTCGGGCTTGCAGAATCCCCGGACAAAGCATTTTCCACGCGGCGGGGCCGCAGGGAGACGGCTGAGATCAGCCTTAGCTTCAGCGCCCGCTTGAATGGAGCCGGAGGTTTGCCGAGGATGGAGGCGGCGTGCGCTGGGGAGCGCTGGCCTGGTGGAGCATGAGACATCCCTGCCCGGGGCATGGAGACCCTCCCGGCATCCCGGTGTGAGTGCGGAGGTGAGGAGCTGCAGCCGGGGAGCAAAACTCTGCCGGGAATCCCCGGGGAGGGCAGACGGACCTCGTGCCGCCGGGATTTTGGGAGAAGGGAGAACTTCTGTGTCCTCTCCTTCGGCCCCGACCTCGGAGATGACCTGGGGCTGGCCTTTCTGAGGGTGGAACCCACAGCAAAATGAGCAGAGCTGGGGCTGGGCCCTGCCTGGGGGCTGCTCCAGAGCTGTCCCTGCTCGGTTCTTGGGGCTGCCGGAGGGTTTGGCCAAGGCTGTTTCTGCGGGTGGCAAGTGCAGGGTTTGATCTGCTGCCTGTCCTCAAGGTCAGCGTGAGCTGTGGGGGCTTCTGGAGCTGCTGTGTGGGGTAACCTCACTCCTGGTTGTTACAGCAGGGAGGGATACTCTGGAAAACAGGAGAGGCATGTGGCCAGCTCAGAGGAGCAGCTTCCTGCAAGAAATTCTGTGTCTAAGGGCAAACACGCGCGAGGTTCCGTGCGCTGGCCAGGACCTGTGTGGGCGTGCAGCTCCTTTATTTATTCCTCCATGAGCGGAGCTCTCCCGGAGATCCCGAGGTGGGAGGATGAGGAGGAAGCTCTGCTCTGGGCAGCTGCTTTCTCGCAAGCTTTCACCCTGCTTGTGTCCCTGCCTCCCGCGGCTGCAGAGCCTCCTGGCAGCCCGCGGCGCTTTTTTAGCCATTCCGGAGAATTTGAATAGTTCTGGCGAGGGCGAGCTCCTGATTTATAGGGAGTGTTTTTATGGTGTTTATGTTGGCAGGCTGGAGTTTATGTACGGTTTGAAATGTTCGCTGGAGCCTTTTATCGCCGGAGCTGAAAAACAACAGAGCGCTGATGAAAGTCCTGTGCTAATTGGAGAGAGGTTGATTTAGGGCTGGCGCTGCAAAATGCCTTGGCTCCTGCTTGGCTCCGAGGGGCTGCTGCTGCTGCCTGCAGTCCCCGTGGGGGAAGGAGAGATGACTTCATCCGTCAGCGGGGTGGGATCCATCCAGGTTTAGCCATTTTGCCGGCGGAGGTCACATCTGGCACGGAGAGGGGCAGATCGTGGTGCCTCGGGCTCCTGTCCCTGCTCGCAGCCCGGCAGAACAAGATGATCAGCAGATGCAAGAGGCTTGGGGAAAAAAAAAAGCAGTTGCTTAAATGTGGTTTGTTTTTTTTTTTTTTATAACCCAAAGCACACTCAAATGTGGGGCAATACTTTGTGCTGGTGTTGGATATGCAGTTCACTTCCATGCCATCACTCCTCTCCCCGTGTCTTTGTAGGATCTCAGTGTCCCAGCTCAGGTTTTAGTGAAATCAATGACTTGATCCCATAATCGCCTGTGGGATTTGGAGTGATGGAACCTCACGAGCACCTCACAAGAAACACCCTCCTCTTCAATTTGCCACTGATTATCCCTCTCCCATTAGTCCTGCAGAGTTAGTCTGAGAGGTGGAAATTTTTCAGGTGCCAGCACTGGGTCATCGTGGAGCTCAGGGAAGGAATTTATCCATCTTACAATCAGCTCCTGATCCCTCCAGCCATGTCCACCTTCCCTTCTCCAGCGTCACAGGTGCTAAGAAGTGGGTGATCCATGGGGTGGAAGCAGTGCCTTGGTGTGGGGTGGGAGCTCTGAGGGCAGTTTAAAATGTAAAATAGCAGGAAAGAGTTGCAGGGGGATAACACATCTTGGGCAGGGCATGCTTTGGGTCTCTTGGTTCCTGAAAGCAGGTGGTGATGTTGCCTTTCCCTGGTCTTTAAGTTAAAACCAAAACACAGTTTATGGGGAAAAGGGGTTTTTACCTCGGGAGTTATTTCAGGATCTTTGGGTGCAGCACTTGGTCCAGGTGGAATGCACCAAAAATGCATGCACACCTCACACTGATATACACACAATTATAGGCCTTGAAAATGAAAATATTTATCAAAGATCCCCCAGGGAGAGGCTGGAGTGAAGCCCTCGTTGTGAGGAACCTTCCCCCTGGCTGGGCCTGGCTGAGGTTCCCAAATGTGTTCTGGAGAGGCCCTTGGTGTCTGGGGCTCCCAGGATGTTTGCTCTCCTGGTTTAACGGTGCCGTGGGGCTGAGCTGAGTTCTCAGCCTTGGGGAGGTACAAGTGTGGGGCTAAAAGCACTGAGAATACATCAAACTATAAAAGAGTGTGTGAGAGGGGTATGAAAGAAAAGGCAAAAATCATTCTGGCATCAGTGAAATTTAGAGGAGTGGAGAGAAGAGCTGAAAACAGAGATGAGTCCCACACCAGTCCTTAGGTATCAGGCAGGTTACAGGATCCCAGAATGGTTTGGGTTGGAAGGGATCTTGTTGTTCCACCCCTGCCATGGCAGGGACACCTTCCACTGTCCCAGGCTGCTCCAAGCCCCAATGTCCAGCCTGGCCTTGGACACTGCCAGGGATCCAGGGGCAGCCACAGCTTCTCTGGGCACCCTGTGCCAGTGCCTCACCACCCTCACAGGTGCTGAGCTCAGCTCCAAGGAGGGTTGCCCACCCAAGTTTAGACAATAAAACCCCACTCAAGTGCCTTAAAACCAGCCTTGGAGTAGGCCACAGAGATTTAATCCTTTTGAGGAATCCGTGGCACACAGTCCTGCCTCCACATCCCCCCACAGTTGCTCCATACCCCTGTAACCCTTCTCCCAGAAACATCTACTGGGACACTCCTGCCAGGCAAAAGGGCACTTTACCCCAGGCCAGTTGTTTAGGAAAGGTCCTGGCTGGCATTAGGCACCTCAGTGGATGTGTCCTGCTGGATGTACTCTAATAGGAAAGGAGGGAGAGAAAGGCACAACATTACAAGCACATCTACGTGCCTCTAGTCCAGTCACACATACAAGAAAATTTAAGGAATTTGGTTCAAAGTGGTTTAGTGAAGCAGAGAACCTTCTATTTTAAGAGATTCCTCATCTCTCTCAGCCTGCACTGAACCACAGGGATCCTAAAAGAGAATTAAAACCCCCACAAAACCAACAAAGCCCCCACTTCTGCTACTGGCAGTGAAATTTTGGCTGACACGCGTGAGCCTCCATTAACCCTGCGAACGTGCTGGTCAGAGACAAACCTTACAGTAGGAGAGTCCATCCTGCTGTTATTCCTTGTAATGGGAAGCTTCCAAAAATCCAGCCAAAACAAATATTTGGAGGAAAGGCAGGGGCTGCCTGGAGGGAGAGACACGGGCAGGAATGCTCCTGCCACGGGCAGGAGGTGACATCATCCGGATTCCTTCGCTGAGGAATGCAGGATTTGGTCTTCCCTGCCAGTGATTGCTTTTCAAAAACAGACCTGCCCAGGGAAGCAGATTTCACCCAGCCCCTTCCATCACACGGCAGAGAGGCTGAGTGTTCCCAAATTCCCTTTTTTTTCCCTGGTTTAATGGGGACAGTGTATGGACAGGTAGGGTAAAATTGGTCATTCCCCAAACTGCAAGTGAAAGCACCCGAAATTCCAAAAGTGGGAGCTGGAGAGAAATCTGGGCAGGGAGAGCTGGTGGGGAGCAGTGACTTTTGGGGTCACTGGTCACTGGCCAGGATGGGGGAGGTGATGGGCTGAGTGTGTGTGTGGGCTTCTGTGCTGGGGAGGCTTTGCTGAGAGCTGCAGGAGGAGCCTGTGGTGACCTCCATGGTGACCTCCATGGTGACCTCCATGGTGACCCCATTTCTTGGTCCTACAAAGCCCAGTGACCACGTCAGGTGTTTTTGAATGTGGAACTTCAGTGGTGACTGGAGTGAGTTGGACTTGATGGTCCTTGTAGATCCCTTCCAATCTGGATGTTCTCTGGTTCCGTGGCTGGAATAGGTGCTGATGTGCAGAGCATTCTGACCAACCTGGCTTGATCCAGGGATTGTCCCCTTGTGCTGGCAGTGCTGGGACACCTCAAATCTGTGTCCATGTCTGGGCCTCTCATGGCAAGAAGGACAATGAGGGGCTGGAGCGTGTCCAGAGAAGGAGCTGGGGAAGGGCTGGAGCCCCAGGAGAGGCTGAGGGAGCTGGGAAAGGAGCTCAGCCTGGAGCAAAGGAGGCTCAGGGGGGACCTTGTGGCTCTGCACAAGTCCCTGACAGGAGGGGGCAGCCAGGGTGGGGTCAGGCTCTGCTCACAGGGAACAGGGAGAGGAGGAGAGGGAACAGCCTCAGGCTGGGCCAGGGGAGGTTTACATGGATATCAGGGAAAATTTCTTCCCAAAAAGGGTGGTCAGGCACTGGAACAGGCTGCCCAGGGCAGTGCTGGAGTCTCCATCCCTGGAAGGGTTCAGAAATGCGTGGATGTGGCACCTGGGGACAGGGTTTGAGGTGAACACGGCAGTGCTGGGTTAATGGTTGGACTTGATGATCTTAGAGCTCATTTCCAACCTTAATGGCCCTTCATGATTACTCTGCTAGGGCTAATCCCTTGGCAAGGACACAATTCCCCCTCCAGGACAGCTTTTGGCTTCTCCATTGGGTTGAACATCCCAGATCCCACCTCCAGCCCCCCAAGCTTGCAGCCCTTGCCCCCCAGCTCTGCTCCAGCTCCGAGCTCCCCAAACACCTCTGGAAATGGAAATGGAAATGGAAATGGAAATGGAAATGGATGTCATCAGCACTTCCAGCAGCAGCAGAAGGGTCAGCTCCTGTGGGATGGAGGCTGCTGCCCTCATTTCAATAGGTGGAACTAGGTGTAGTTCAGCTGCCCCCCTTAGGAGTCCAAAGGGGTGATTTAGTGCCTGGAAAGGTCTGAAATATTTTGCTCTCAGCGGCTGGTGGAGGATGGCTGGCAGGAAACGAACGTGCCGCGCTCCAAGGCAGGGCAGGTTTTGCTGGTTCCCTAATTTTCCACCAGGTTTTGGAAATTCTTGGCAGTCAAATTGAGAGCAGAAAAGAAAGGCTTCGGCCAAAGGAGAAATCCCACTTGGTCAGCAGGATTTTTTGGGAGGGATGGAGTGAGGAGATCTGGATGGGCAGCAGCAGGACAAGGGCTGGTCAAGGTAGGGATCTGCTCTCCTGAGGGGGCTGAGATGTGGTGCCAGGTGTGCCAGGAGAAGGCTTGCTCAGTCCTGGGGTCAGCAGCACAAGAAAAACAGTGGGGATGGACACAAAGTGGGGCCTGGGGTGATGGGAGGATGATGCCATGGCATTTTGTCACAGCAGAAGAGGCACATCCGTGCAGGAGGCAATGGTGGAGCTGGCTAGGATCAGGTCCCACACGGGACATGGTGGCAATGGCATGGGAGAGATCCTCTGTGGGACATCCTTGGTTTGGATGTTGTCCCCCACCAGGCAAGTCCCTTCCCTCACCACATCTCAGCCACCCTCCATCCCAGGGCTGTGTCTGGTGTGGGTAATCCCAGTTTCCAGGACTCTCACTGCTCTAGAGAAGGCAAAAACAATATTTCCATTAGTTTTTTTTGGGAGAGGGGAAAATCACAGGATCCTAGAATGGCTTGGGTTGGGAGGGACCTTAAAGATCATCTGGTTCCCAAAAGGAGAATGCAGGCACCAATCCCATTACCTCACACATGCTGGGCCAGCACTCCACCACTGGAGCTAATTCCCTGTGTGACACAGGGGTGGAATAGGGAATAAAGGGCATGAAATAGGGATCTGCTGCTCTTTTCTGCCTGGAATCACCCTAGAGACAGCACAGAGTTGGCTGAGCAGCACTGACTTGAGCTCCAGAGGATTGAGGTGGAGGCTCCAAGGCTTTGAGGTCAGTGGGAACCAAAAAAAGCAGCCAGGAAAAATGATTAACAATGGATGCAGATCTGCTTTTAAATGACACAAGGAAGCCCAGAGGCTCTGTATTTATCACAGCTCAGCGAGTCAGGTGCCACCAGTCAGGCATGGGACTGCTCCTCTGGCTCCAGCCCCACAGCAGAACATGATTTGGGGTTTGGTTCACGTCCCTTAAGTTGTTTCTTCATCAAGATTCTCAGAAACACAGATGGTGGTGTGGTTTCTTAATTATTTCTGTCTGGAGGCTGAAGGGAGGATGGCTTGGAGAGGAAGGGAGGGAAAGAACCTGGGATGGAGAGAGTGAATTTTCAAGAAGAGCCTCCCACCACTTCATCTTCTTTCTTCAGCTTCTGATAATGGTCAGGGTCACTGACTGCAGCTTTTTACTCCAGAAAATTCTCAGGGGGTTTCCTGGAATATTGAAATGTGGTGGTCTGGGTGCCCAGCCAGTGACCATCCCAGCAAAGGGGATGGACCTCAGCTGAGCAGCAACAGACACATGTCCCAAAAGCTGCCTGGAGGTCAGAGACTCTGGCCTGGCATTTTTAAGGGCTGTTTATCACTAAGTGAAGGACAATGAGATTTTTTCCTTAAATACCCTCTTTCCACAGCATTTTCCATGCTGTTTGCCTCTTTAAACTGAGAAGAGGAGGCTGACCCAGCCCTGGGCTGGCAGAAAGTCTGGAAGAAATGTGAGCACCAGACTGGGAGCCTGGGAAGGGGCTTGCTGCATGTCACGGGGGGATTTCAGTATTATTGTGAATTAAACCATGACTGCAACATCCTCTGTGTCCCATCCCCAGCCTCGCAGTGGAGCTTCAGGCATCCCTGCCTGGGAACCAGCCAGATTCACCAGGGGAACCTGCCCTGGCAGCAGGAGCCCCCCACATCCCAGGGCGGTGGAGGGATTGGTGTGAGCAGGGCAATCTCACCTGAGCTGTTCTAGCAAAACCTGCACCCACGGGCCTGCTGCTCCCTTGGGAAGATCTCTGCATTCAGGAGCAACCTGAAAACAAAGACAGAAACCTCAACTCCTTGTTGACCACCTTTGTCTCGGGGTGTGCACCAGCCCCGAGCACTGGAGCGCTGTTGGACCAGGCCCACAGCCACGAGCTGCAGAGTTTCCCCTGTGTGTCAGGCATGGAAGGGCTGTCCACCTCTTCCTCCTCCATCTTCCTGCCTTCCCCTTCCGCCTCAATGTGCTCATTCATGAAAGGTTCCCAGCTGGGTGGACGTGGGGACAGGAATTGATGTTGGCGCGGATTTTCCCCGCGCGTCGGCCAAGGGAGGTCGTAGGCTCAGAGGGATTTAATCTTTGTTTTCGCAGCTGGATTCCATATTATCCTTTCTCCTCTCCAGCTTTTTTATGGCTGCTGGTTCCCTGGAGCAACCTGTGGGGAAGCAGAGTGTGTGATCACATGGAGCACAACTCGCTGTGGCTGCCTGAGGGGCAGCGAGTGAGGCTGTGCCCCCCAGGACTGGTGACCTCTCCAGGGGTCACAAACAACGGCCATGAACAAAACCACAACCAGTTCCACCTCAGCATGAGGAAGAACTTCTTTCCACGGCGGGTGGCAGAGCTCTGGAACAGCTGCCCAGGGGAGGTGTGGAGTCTCCATCTCTGGAGGCATCCCGAACACACCTGGATGAGTTCCTGTGTCCCCTGCTCCAGGTGACCCTGCCTTGTCAGGGGGGTTAGGCTTGGTGATCTCCAAAGGTCCCTTCCAACCCCAACAATTCTGGGATTCCATGACCTGCACAGCCCCATGTGTTCACTAAGGATTGAGACTGGAAGGGATTATGTTCTCCATAATCCCTTGGATCCTGTCTGGGGAGGGAGGAAGGTGCCATCCCATTATGGTCCCCTGAGGACACCTGGCTGCAGGCCAGACCTTCTGACTCCTTTTACCCTGGCACAGTGTGGGGTGAAGGCAATGGGACAGCAGGGACCAGCTTGGTTCATCCTTTGGCAGGAGAGGGCAGGGAGCCAAGTTTGGAGCTTGATGGGATCATGGCAAACCCTTGGGATCGTGGTCCCAACCTGGGTGCACTGTGAGTTTGGGGGATACTCTAGGATTTGGTGAAGGTGGGGCATGGATTGGTGGTGTGGTGTAGGGTTTGGGGCTGTGGTGTAGGTTTGGGGGTGCTGCTATAGTTTTGGGGCTTTGGTGTAGGTTTGGTGGTGCTGGTGTAAGGTTTTGGGGTGCTGGTATAGTTTTGGGGGTCTGGTAAAGGTTTGGTGGTGCTGTGTAGGATTTGGGGGTGCTGTTGCAGGATTTGGGGATGCTGGTGTAGTTTTGGGGGTCTGGTGTAGGTTTGGAGGTGCTGGTGTAGGGTTTAGTGATGCTGTTATAATTTTGGGGGTCTGGTGTAGGTTTGGTGGTGCTGTGTAGGATTTGGGGATGCTGGTATATTTGGGGGGGCTGATGTAGGTTTGGTGGAGCTGGTACAGGGTTTGGTGCTGTGGTATAAGGTTTGGTGGTGTGGTGTAGGATTTGGGGGTGATTGGTATAGTTTTGGGGGTCTGGTGCAGTTTTGGTGGTGCTGGTACAAGGCTGGTGCTGCCACTGTAGGTTTGGTGCTGTGGTGCAGGTTTTTGTGGTGCTGATGTAGGTTTGGTGGTGCTGGTACAAGGTTGGTGCTCCCAGTGTAGGGTTTGGTGGTGTGATGTAGGTTTGGTGCTGTGGTGTAGGTTTTTGTGGTGCTGATGTAAGTTTGGTGCTGTGGTGTAGGTTTGGTGCTGTGGTGCAGGTTTTTGTGGTGCTGATGTAGGTTTGGTGCTGTGGTGTAGGGTTTGGCCAGCCTGGCAGACAGGCAGGTGTGGGCTCATGCCCACTGTGGTGCAGAGGGTGAAGAAGGTTGTGCCCAAGCCCCGCTGGATGCCCAAAGGACTCCAGCACTGCAGATCTCAGAGTCAGCCTTTGCTTCGAGCAGCAGCGTGGCCCAGGTCCAGCTCCCACTGGCTCCATTCCCATCTGGATGCCAGCCTGGGGGCACCTTCTCCAAGCCACCATCCCACTCCAGAGGGGATGGGGGGACCCTGACCCAACACCCCTGCAGTCCTGTGAGCTTTGGGGATGGGCAGACACGTGGTGTCCCTGCTTGGCACGGGGACCCGGAGCTGTCCAGATGTGAGGCAGGAGCTGCTGACCTCTGCAGTGTCAGTGGGTGGGGGCCACCTATGTAAGCACATCCAGGAAGGTTTCTGTCCCTTTCCCACCCCGTGCTGGCCTCTGGAGCAGACCCTGATCAGATCAGGACTGCCTGCCCTCGCCGATGCTGCATCCCAGAGCTCCGGGAAGGTACCGTGCTCCTCTCCCAGCCCTGGGCTCTCCTCTGCCTCTTTCTCTGCCTCCTCTTCCCTGCATGTAAACCTGGCCATGTAATTAAGTCCGTGTGTAATTACCTAAGGGGTTATTTGCCTATTTGCTGGTGATATCGGTGCAATGAAATATCTTGGTGAGCAGAATGGGAACCTGCCCCTACTTCTGCCTGGTCGTGCTGGGAACCCTGCCAGAAGGGTAGGAAAGCACTTGTGGAAATGATGTTTCCTTTTTTCCTTATTTTCTGTTTTGTCTGTTATCTAAGAACAGTTGGCAAGAGCACATCCAAGCCCTTGGCTGCCTTATTTTTCACGCTCGAGTCTCTGTCTTCCCTTTTAACTCTGTTTAGTTCTAATTAGTAAAGGGGAAATGGGCCACAAAGTCACATCCTAGTGTCTGGGACTTTTGCTTTGACGTTTTCATTCTGATCTTCATAGAATCCCAGAATGGTTTGGGTTGGAAGGGACCTTAAAGATCATCTCATTCCACCCCCCTGCCATGGGCAGGGACACCTTCCACTATCCCAGGCTGCTCTAAGCCCCATCCAGCTTGGGCTGGAACAGCTCCAGGGATGAGGAGGGCACAGATCTCTGGGCAACTTCTTGTTGTCTTCAATACCTTCTTATTGATGTTTGATTTCTTCACCATAAAGATTTCATTACCATAAGGAAAATCTGGTGTCCAGGGCAGAGCTCAGGAAGACATTTTGGTGATTTGGGGTGGCAAGTCTGCAGCAGATTTATTTGGGGAGGGCACGGGGATGGGTTTATGGGATGGAGAGAAGGGTTTGACAGCTGTTCCCAGCCCTTGCTCCCGTTTGCACAACACTTGGATCGTGGAGCAGCCTCACTCTGAGGCTCTGTCTGACCTGGCAAGCCAGAGGCTTCTCCAAAGCCAAAAGATTGGGAAATAGATAAAGCAGATATGCCAGCAATGAGTGCTGGGATCTGCACAAAGATCTCGGATGTTACGGTTCAGATAAAATTTTGTCTTTTCTCACAAGTTCTGCTGCCTGAGCTTCACCTCAGCTCCTGCAAGCAGAGCCCTGTGCTGGGTGATGGGTTTGGGAGGCCAGAGGAGAGTCAGCAGGGTGACCAGAGGGATGGAGCACCTCTCCTATGGGGAAAGGCTGAGAGAATTGGGATTGTTCAGCTTGGAGAAGAAAAGGCTTCAAGGTGACCTTGGAGGTCTAAAGGGGCTCCAAGAGAACTGGAGGGGAATTTTGGACAAGGGATGGAGAGACAGAACAAGAAGAAATGGCTTTAAATTGATAGAGAGTAGCTTTAGATGAGATATTAGGAATAAATTCCTCCCTGTGAGGGTGGCAGGCCCTGGCACAGGGTGCCCAGAGAAGCTGTGGCTGCCCCTGGATCCCTGGCAGTGCCCAAGGCCAGGTTGGATGGGGCTTGGAGCAGCCTGGGATAGTGGAAGGTGTCCTTGCCCATGGCAGGGGGGGGAATGAGATGATCTTTAAGGTCCCTTCCAATCCAAATCATTCTGGGATTCTGTGATTCCGTTCCTGGCAGAGCAGAGTGCAGAGTGTGGCTCAGCACCCTGAGGAGGTGCCACACCAAAGCAGGACCTTGAAGCTGCTCCCAAGCACAGCAGCTCTCCCAAGTGACCCACACAGGGTCTTTAGCCATGTTGGAGTTGTTAAGGTTGTTTAAAGCAGTAAGACACAAGCTCTGCCCTAAGGATGGTGATGCCTGAAATGGCTCCCTAGGAACAGAGAGCAGGCAGGGATAAAGGAATCAAGGAGGGATTGATTGGAAAGGCCTTCAGAGGTACACTCTGGGCTCCAGAGGCTCCTGCCTCAGTGCATCCCAACATGGACAAGGACAGCTCCCGAGTTCTTCCCACTTGGATCTCAGCATCAATTCCCCAAGCAGAAGCCAGGCAAGGATGGAATTTGCCCAAGCTTGCCCCCCTCTTGCCAAGATTGTGGTTTGTAGTTCTTGTTCTGAGTTGTCCTTGGAGAGCAAGTTAGAGGTTTTGTTATGTCTATCTAAGCACAGAGAACAGCACTGAACAAGCTACAGAAAACTTCAGAGTCACACTAGCAGTACAGGATTGGAAAAATATAAAAGTTAAAACCTAAGGCATCAGTGGTGTAGGACCACCCCAATGGAACCAGGGTATGGCCAGGGCAGTATGAGAGAACATCCTGAGCACCAGGCAGAGCATGGACCTGCTGCAGATACCTGGGGTGGGACCTGTGGGTCCTGTTCCTGGACCAATTTATGGGGCACTTGCTCACTGCAAGCTCCTGGCCTTGTTGGGGTTGAAAGGTTTCTCTAACATCAACTTTGGTTGGCAAATTACAGATATTTTTGCATTTGTAAAAAGGTAGAATCATAGAATTTTTTAAGATCATCACCCAGGCAACCCAGCACCATCACAACCACCCCTAAACCATGTCCCCAAATGCCACATCCACACAGTTTTGGAACACTCCCAGTGATGGTGACTCCACCACTGCCCTGGGCAGTCTGTTCCAGTATTTTCCAACCCTTTCTGTGAAGCATCTTCCCCTAATATCTGATCTAAACCTTCCCTGGTGCAACTTGAGGCCATTTATTCTTATCCTGTCGCTTGTTATCAGAGAGAAGATAAAAACCTGGAATAACTTTGGGCCATTTCTCATGGCTGTCCTGGCTGGGTGTGAGCAGGCCAGTGGCTGTCCCCAGGATCAGGTGTGTGGTGACAGGAATCATTTTTTCCACTGGAACTGCTGGGAAAAAAAAAAATAGAGTGAAATTCTCAGGGTCAGCAGCCTGACTGTGACATTGCAAAGCATTTTCCACACACACAACACCCCCCAAAACCTACGAGTATTGCAAGAGGAGGTTGGTGAGGAAAGCTGGAGGAGGTGTTGAGCATGTCCTGCTTTCAAAGAACCATGGAGTCATGGAATGGTTTGGATTGGAAGGGACCTTAAAGCTTATCCTGTTCCATGGGCAGGGACACCTTGCACTGTCCCAGGCTCCTCCAAGCCTCATCCAGCCTGGCTTTGGACACTGCCAGGGATCCAGGGGCAGCCACAGATGCTCTGGGAATTCCATCCCAGTCCCTCCCCACCCTCACAGGGAGGAATTCCTAATTCCCAATATCCCATCCATCCCTGCTCTCTGGCACTGGGAAGCCATTCCCTGTGTCCTGTCCCTCCATGCCTTGTCCCCAGTCCCTCTCCAGCTCTCCTGGAGTCCCTTCAGGCCCTGCAAGTGGCTCTGAGCTCTCCCTGGAGCCTTCCCTTCTCCGGGTGAACATTCCCATCTCTCCCAGCCTGGCTCCAGAGCAGAGGGGCTCCAGCTCCTGGAACATCTCTGTGGCCTCCTCTGGACCTGCTCCACCAGGTCCATGTCCTGTGCTTCACGTGTGTGGTCCCAAAGGACAGAACTGCTCCACCTCCCCTTTGGGGGTTGCTGTCTTTACCCTCAAGATGTGTCTGACACTGGGGATGTGGTTTTCGTGCAACTGAAAAATCAGGGGAAATGTTCCTTTCATCCACTTGGCACCGGTCAGGGACCTCACCCAGCAGCTCTTGAATGGAGCTCAGAAGCTGTGGCTGAGCTTCCAACCTCTCCTGACCCCTTTTCCTGGGGCTCTTCCAAGCTCCCTCCTAACACTCCAACTCTGCCCATCCGCAGGTGTTAGGGGAAAAAAAAAAACCACCAAACCCCCACCTTTCTGGAGCAGCCAAAAATGTGTCCATTTGCCTTTTTTTTTCCTTTTCCAGCATTCCCTAACCTTTCCCACACACCCTGACCCTTTTCCTGTGCCCCCACCTGCATTGGGGTGAACTGTGGATGGAGGAATGTCCACGTGGAGGAGATGAGCCCTGAACTTTTGCACAACCCTTTTGGCCAGGGGATGGATTTCCTCCCATTTTAATCAAATTGTTTTAAGTGTTTTCTTTTTTTTTTCACTCTTTTGTACAAGTTCAGGAAGGTCTAGAGCAAGTCAAGCCTGGCTTGGCTTCACAGGCCTGGCAACATTGACTGGAAAGTTTATTGCTTCCTGTTATGAGAGCTCGGGGAGCCACGATGAGATTTGAGGAGAAACATGGGCAGCTCCAACTCCAGGGGTGACCCTGATGGGTGGGGTTGGAGGTGTCCTTTCATTCCCATTGCTCCTCCAGCTGCTTCAGGAAAGGGAAGCAAATAGAGGAGGGAATAATGGCTCGATTTGGCCTCTGGCTATCGAGGCAGATGTTTTCTTTGGAGCAGGGATAGATGTTGGGGAAAATGCTACAAAATACCACATCCCAGGGCTCCCCCTCTGTCCCTTCTTGCCACCTCTCCCCTGTGTCATCTCACCACCTCCAGCAGGAAGGTTCCCCTCAGAAAAATTCATGTGTTTTTTTTTTCTCAGGGCTGAAATTTTTCTCAAGAATGTGTCCATCGCAGTGAAATTTTCAGCTGGGAAGGGCTGGAATAAATTGCTTCTGCTCTCCAGCCCGAGTTTAAACATTTCCCCTGGGCTTTTCTACTTTGGAATTTAAATCTTATTGTTATTTAACCATATCAGATTAGTTTTTAGGTCATTTTCATAGTGAAGTGATTTTACCTTTCCACAGTCATCAGCCAGTGGTATCTGAAGGCAACTTTTCCCTGTTTTTCAGCAGAAATGTTATTTATTCTGCTAACAGCACTGGCTTTTTGCTCCAGGCACAAACCAATGCAAACTTCACAGAAATTCCATTTTCTGACCTATCTTCTGTGCTAACTGAGGCATAACTGTGGTCCAAATGTCATGGCAGCTCAGAGCCAGAGTTTACATTTTCCAAGTGCATGAAGGAAAACATCCCTCACCTCATTTCCAAACAGCCTTGCATTATTCAGCCAAAATCCCCGTGGGCTTTGCAAAAATGTGTAAGACCAGATTTTCTCTGTTTCATCCTTGCAAAGAGCCAGAGACCAACCACATAATTCTTTTCCAGATCAAAACCTTCTTGGGTTCATCCAACAAGCAGAGCTGGATGCAGGATAAAAATCAACCTGATGGTGATGAAGTAGAAATCTTGTCTTTCTGTCCTTCAAAGGACACGTTTGCATCGGGGTTGTCATCACCACTGCCCTAAAAAGTCCACACAGAAGTTTGTGACGAAGCAGATTTTAGCAATAGACCCTGGCATGGCTTTTTCTGCTGCTTGTAAATTGGTTTTTTTTTATGAGAGTTAAGGTTCTGGCTGAGCTCTTAGGATGTGAGTCCTGATTAGCCCCAAATCCTGGAAAGCACCCAAAGCTCTGCGTGAAGGAGGGAAGAAGTTTGCACAACTGGGATGGTTTTGATGTTAAATCAGGGAGTGAGGTGGGACTGAAAGGGAGCCTGGAGGCCCTGGGCTGGTGTGGCTGAGTCGAGCAGCACTGGGGCCATTCCCACCTGCTCGTCCTGTTTCTGCTTCCAGATCCTGAATGGCTCCCTGGGACATTCATCCCTGTCCTTGGTCCCATTGTCACCTTTCCCTGGTCTTAAAATTCAAACTAAAACATGGTTTATGGGGAAAAGGGGTTTTTACCTCAGGAGTTATTTCAGGATCTATGGGTGCAGCACTTGGTCCAGGTGGAATGCACCAAAAATGCACACACTGCCCCCACACACTGAAATACACACAATTATAGGCCTTGCAAAATTAACATGTTTATCAAAGATCCCCCAGGGAGAGGCTGGAGTGAAGCCCTCGTTGTGAGGAACCTTCCCCCTGGCTGGGCCTGGCTGAGGTTCCCAAATGTGTTCTGGAGAGGCCCTTGGTGTCTGGGGCTCCCAGGATGTTTGCTCTCCTGGTTTAACGGTGCCGTGGGGCTGAGCTGAGTTCTCAGCCTTGGGGAGGTACAAGTGTGGGGCTAAAAGCACTGAGAATACATTAAACTATAAAAGAGTGTGTGAGAGGGGTGTGAAAGAAAAAGCAAAAAATCATTCTGGCATCACCAGCACCCATGAAATTGTTGGTTTGGTTTCTCTTTCATGAGGAAATGTGCTGTTTCTGTCCCCAGGCATGGCCCCTCTACCCATAAACCCAGGTTCTGTCCCAGGATGTTGCTCCCATCCTCGCTGGGAGGTGCTGGCCCATCCCAAAGCACACAAGAGATGTGCCTCAGCCCCAGCCCAGTCACGGCACCGAGGCAATGACCCAGCTTGGGTCCCTGGGGACTTGGGGCCTGGGGGTGCTGGAGGCTCTGGAGACTCTGGGCATGATGAAGGGGTTCCCATGGGAGCTGGTGGCCTCTTTCCCACCGGGAAATGCAAAGGGAGATGTCCCATTGGGACACACACATACTCGGACCTCTGGTCTGAGGAAGCTGGTCCAGTGGAAGATGTCCCCACCCATGGCAGGGGAGTGGAACTGGAGGATCTTTAATGATGCCTGAAATGGCTCCCTAGAAACAGAGAGCAGACAGGAAGAAAGGAATCAAGGAGGGATTGGTTGGAAAGGCCTTCAGAGGTACACTCTGGCCTCCAGAGGCTCCTGCCTCAGTGCATCCCAACATGGACAAGGACAGCTCCCGAGTTCTTCCCACTTGGATCTCAGCATCAATTCCCCAAGCAGAAGCCAGGCAAGGATGGAATTTGCCCAAGCTTGCCCCCCTGTCCCCAAGATTGTGGTTTGCAGTTGTTGGGCCTAGGAGGGTCTGGGTGTCCTTGGAGAGCTGGAGAGGCTTTGTTGTGTGTGTGTGAGCATGAGAGACCAGCACTGAACGAGCTCCAGGGAACTGCAGAGTGACACGGGGCAGGGCAGGGCTGGGAACATAGAAAAGTTCAAACCTAAGGCATCATTAAGGTCCCCTCCCAACCAAATCATTCTGTGGTTCTCCATGGCACTCCCTTTTCCTGGTCCTACCAACCAGGCACGTGCCAGTAGAAATGTCACATTTGCAGTGCTGGCTTGAACCAAACAGGTTGAAAATGAGCCCAAATCCTCTTCCAGGCCCATGGATCCCCCCCATACCTGTGTGCTCGTGGGACAGCAGCTCTGAAAGCAGAGGAGGGGGTGGAGGAAAGGAGGGCACATTGAGGAAGGGGAGTGTCAATCCCTGAAGGGATTCCCTATCTCGAAGGGGATAAAACCTCAGCGTGCCTCCCTTGTGACTCCATTGCTCACTGACCAAGCTGGAAACCCCCAGATCCCTTTTTCTCCATAACTGCCACCAAATTACTGGCAAATAACAATAATAACAAGTGGATTTTTAGTCTATGCAAAAAGGGGAAAGAATATTTTCCAAATCCCAATATTGCTTTTCTAGCAGTGCCTTTGCCATGCTTTCCATCACAAATCCCTTTCACAGTGATTTGAACCCACAGCCACCACCAAAGGTGAGGATGAGTCCTGCATCCCTCATCCAAAAGTCAGAGAAGAAAAGTTTAGTGGAGTTAATCCAAGAGGAAAAAGATAAGGACTAAAACTGCTGCTTCGCTTCTTGCTCTCACTTGAGTTGTTCAAACATTTTTGTGCCTCAGATACGAAATTCCATTGCCTCAAAAGCCCAAATCCAACAATAATCAACAAGGTTAAAAGCTGGCATTTTTAATTTATTTTTATTTTGTCACATTTGTCTCAACATGGTGGGCCTTGGTTTAAAAACAAGCTTATCATTTGCATGAAGATGCATATCTTCATTGCATTTAGTTTAAAAACTGAACAAATGAATAACCAAAAGAGGAAAATTAGAGACGAAAATGACCTCTTAGCACAATCCATCACAGAGCTTTGTAGGTTTATGCTCAGAGTGGGCAATTTTGGTCACTCCTCACCCCTGACATAGCAGGGAGATGTCACACCAGGTCTCATTACCATTGGTGACAGCACCTATTTATTTCAATATTATTCATTTATTTAAATAAATATGTATAGATCACTGCTCTGAAACACAAACAGTGCCTGGGGGAGAGGTGGCTTGGAGAGGTGACTGCCAGCAGCAGCCAGAATTATACAAAGCTCCATCACATCCCTTCCCCTCCATCTCCTCTCTTTTATTCCCATTTCTCATTGCCAGGCGTTGAACTGAGGACACAGTGATGCCTTAAATGGCTCCCTAGAAACAGAGAGCAGACAGGAATAAAGAAATAAAGGAGGGATTGATTGGAAAGGCCTTCAGAGGTACACTCTGGGCTCCAGAGGCTCCTGCCTCAGTGCATCCCAACATGGACAAGGACAGCTCCCGAGTTCTTCCCACTTGGATCTCAGCATCAATTCCCCAAGCAGGACCCAGGCAAGGATGGAATTTGCCCAAGCTTGCCCCCCTCTTGCCAAGATTGTGGTTTGCAGTTGTTGGGCCTAGGAGGGTCTGGGTGTCCTTGGAGAGCTGGAGAGGCTTTGTTGTGTGTGTGTGAGCATGAGAGAACAGCACTGAACGAGCTCCAGGGAACTGCAGAGTGACACTGGGCAGGGCAGGGCTGGGAACATAGAAAAGTTCAAACCTGAGGCATCACCAGGATGCTGCAGGGGTGAGTTTTCCCTGTACACTCATTTATGGCTTTGCCTCCTGCCCTCTGCCTCTTTCCCTGGGTGATGGTTTGGTGATGGGAAGCCCTCAGTCCCTGCCTGTGTGTTTGCTGGAGCTGCTGGGCACGAGGCTGGAGCAGGAGCAGATGTTCCTGGCCTGCCTCAAGCACAGATGCCCCAAAAATCTTCGCCCGGATGCGAGTGCCACGTGTATAAATAACCCTCATGGTTAGAAAGCAAAAAAGCCTGGAAAATCTGCCTGACCCATGGGACCAGGACCACGCTGAGCTGCCTTTTATCTCTGAGCTGCTGCCTGCAGTCCTGCAGAGCCTGGGAGTCGTTCTCAGCTGGTTATTTTTAAAGAACCAACAACACTTCCCCGCAACTCCATCCTGGTGGGACTTTCACCACAGCTCTTGGGTGGGAATGAGCTCTTGGTGGCCATCCCTCAGCTCTGGTGGATGTCACAGGGTGTGGCTGTCAGAAGGAGCAGGTGTGACATTTGCTTGGGTCCCTGCTTGTGGGAAATGCACCCAAAACCATTGAGTGGCTCCTTTGGAGTGACCACGAGGTGACCCATCGCTGTCTCCAGGGTTGAAGGACCTCGAGGGAAAGGAGGTCACTGCCTCTGCATTTTTGAGGCCAAACCTGACCCCAGAAACACGCAGGGATAACGTGACCTCAGCCTGCTGCAAAGTTCTCAACCTCTCAGTGGGAGATTTCCAGGGAGGCTGGGGTGGTTTTGGAGATCTCCAGGCTTGGTGCTGTGCTCTGGAACCTCCCTGCGTCCTTTGAGAGAGCAGTCTGTGGGTGTGCCGTGTGCTGAGGTTGAAACATGAAGCCAGGGTTGTGATAATTTAAATTTTTTAGAGCCTTATCCCCACCCCCAAATGCCTCCCAAATCCTGGTTTTCCTGGTGTGGCATATTCCCACAAAGGTGTGTGTCCAACCCTACACCTCACTTAGCTGATAGGGCTTTCCTGCCTATCTTAGGTGACTAATCCCAAACTGGGAATTAACTTATCATAAGTTGATAAGTGAGTAATTAGTTTATAACAGAAAACCTTGAGGAATGTGACTGCAACAAAGTGCAGTTCAGATGCTGCTCCTTGCAAGAGCATCTGGGCCACAACCTCCAATGGAATTGCAGGAATTGCCCTTCCACGTCCACTCAGGCTCTTTGGGACACCAGAGGTGTGACACCAGGGTGAATAGCCAGGGATGAAGGTTCCTGATAAAAAACCATATCGTTTCCAACACCCCCCTTAATCCCAATGAACACCTTCCCATTCTTTCTGCCCTTGGAGATCTGATCCCTTCCCTGACCTGGCTGCTGCTGTTGCTTCCTCCTCCTCCTCGCTGGCCCTTGGGTGGATTTCCTGCCTGGACTCTCCATTTCCACCTCAGCAGACACCCAGACCCTGATGCTGCTGGAATGGCAATGCCAAAGCTCCCCAAGGACGGAGCAGGTGATCCTTGGACCATCAGGGTGGAGGTTTTCTTCTTGAAAACCACTTGCCTTGGGCTTCATGTGCACCCCCATCCTACCGATTCCTTCTTACAGCTGCAAAGAAGCCAGAAGGTCTCTGTTGGTGCTCAAAACTCCTTCTCCATCCTTCACCTGCTCTCTGCTCCCTCCACCAGCTTGGAGAGAGAGGAAACACCTCTTTCAGGGACAGCTTTTCCTGGCAGTGCAGCAAAGCAGGAGCTTCAGGGCAGTTTTCCCCACTGGTTTCCCCTAGTTTCCCTCCTTTTTTTTTTTTTTTTTTT
>VZTN01025361.1:847-24651 GCA_013400515.1 Erpornis zantholeuca | reverse complement strand
TTTTTTTTTTTGTGCTTTTTTAAAAAAATTATTTCTTGCCCCCCAACAGCCAAGAAACTTTTGCCAAAATGTGTTTTCCACATGTTCCCTATTAGTCATGCTCTCGCTCTCACAAATCTCTCGCCAGTGCCACAAGCCGATGCTATTAATTTACTCCCGAAACCGACACAAGCGAAAATTCCAGGCAGCGCTCCTAAAACCAGACCCGGCGGCTTGTTTGGATTAAAAACCAATGCCCCTCTCTCGCCTGGCCTGTCTGTAGAGCACCTTCCCGGCTTCTCCCGAGGCTCGGCGAGGGCAGGAGGGTCGGGGCAGGGGTGGGCAGGGGCTGCCCCGCAAAGGCGGGGTCTGACTGCGCCTCAAATACTCGCTCCGCTTCCCAGCCGCTGGAGCACGGCTGGACCGAGCCGCCGGGGCTTTGTCTAGGGGCAAAGCGGAGGGATTGGAGGCACAGGAATGTCGGTGGAGGAGGGAAAGCCACCGAGAGAAGCACCATGTCTCTGTAAGTAGGTTTATTATTTTTTTTTCCTTGTTGTTTTTCCCTGCGGTTCAGGCAGCGGTGCGAGCACCGTGCAGAAGGGAAGGGCACCGAGCTAGCACGGATTTATTTTTCCCCCCCGTTCTTTGGCGTACTTTGAGGTTTTAAAGTTTCCCCAGTTCCTGCAGCTGTGGCTGTGAGGAGGGCTCAGTGGGTTTTGGGAAGTCAGCGTGGTGAGGACGTGGAGCTAACAGCTCATTCCTGCGCTGGCCGCACGCAGTTCTGACTTCTCGAGGTGTTGCTGCTGCTGTGAGAGGTCCAACCCCTCCTTTGCGGCTGTTCTGATGCGAAACTCGGGCTCTGTGTGTGTTTTCATGCACTGTGTGTCACCTCTGGAGGTGGCACGTGGTGATGGATGAGTGAATGAATGGATTTCAAAGCCAGAGGGGTGGGGAGTCCTTTCTTTGGGGAGATGACTGAGCTGCACGAACCACCTCATCTAATCCATCTACCTGCTGCACATCCACACGGATGGGGGCATTTCCCCCCCCCAAACTGCATAACTTCCACACTGCATGGAGGGAATTGGGTCTGCAGCAGGTGGAAAGATGCAAAAATCCATGTTCTGTGCTTGGATGGTTGGGATTGTGAGGAGAGGAGACTCAGCCTTTTCCAGGTGCCAATCTATTCATCAGTACTGTGAACAAATCTTTCCTTGGAAGCTTGTTTGATTTTTAATTGATTCCAAAACTCCATGGTGCACCAAGCCCCCACCCAAGCAGTTAAAAGCACTGAAATCCCACAGTTTAGTCTTTGTAGCCAGAGAGTCCTAAAACCCACTTGAAGTTTAACCAAACTGGTTTGTAGGGAGAAGTTTTTTACCTCATTCCCTTCAGCTCCTGCTCTCAATGCCAGGAGGGCAGGTGGACATGCAGGGGTGCAAGATCAAGGTGTGATCCCTCACAGCAAGATCAAGGTGTGATCCCAGGGGCGCAGGAACAGCTCGGGGCTGTTTCCTGCAGATGTAACTGCAGATCCAGATGTGCACAGAGGGCTGAGCCCCAGGGGCAGGGGCAGAACCCACAGCTCAGGGTGGTGGCTGGCAGCCAGGGATGGTCTTCTCAAATCAACAACTTTCCCCTTCTGTTAATTTACAATTTCTTTCCTTTTCCTCGACTCGAGAGGTTTGGGAGCATTTTATTGGCTGCTCCTTCCTAAAATGTGTCTCCCAGAGGAGCCAGTGGGTGCTTTGCTCACAAACCTGATAAATACATTCAAAATGTGAATAATTACTCCAGAAGTTGTCACAGTCTTGGTCAGACCCTCCCTGCCCCAGTAAACAACTCCTGGGAGCTGAGTTGGAGCTTTGGGAATTGTGCCCATCAGTAACTCTTGCGAAATGGTGAATTATCCTCGGTCTAAGCTTCAGAAACCCCTTAGGGGAGCACTGGATTTTGGATGAACTGCTCTACAGGACACTCAAAGCTCATTTTTAAGGACAACTTGGGGCTTGCAGCTAATTTGGGGTGCAGATGGGAGCTGCTGGGGGGCTGGACACCTGCATGGGGCTAGCCAAGGTGGGGCTGGATGCAACCCTGCCTCATCCGGACCCGGATGCTCCACAGACAGATGCACCATGCCCCACACCCAGCAGGGTCTTCCCTTCCCAGCCCCACCTCAGCTGGAGCTTGGCTGAGTGCCTGGATTAATCCCACAAATCATTTAACACCCCAATTTGCCCAAACCCGAATGTGAGAACAACAGAGGAAGGGTTAAAGACCCCTGAGTGTGCACCCACTGTCAGGAGGCAAAAAAAAAAAAGGCACTCAAAGAGGGAACTTCCCCATGCCACCCCTGAATAAACCCAATTCCCTCAATAAATAAAGAATATCTCTGTGGGTGTCACTTTCCACGTCCTGCAGTGGCTGAAGTGTCCCACCTGCACAGCTCTGCTGAGCAAGGCATCACTTTTGGGGCAGGAGAGGGAGATTCTGGTCTCAGAAGCTTTGAGAGTTGTTGCTCTTCACCTGGCATGTCGAGGACAGAGAGGAGAACTTCCCCACCTCTCCTTCTGCTTTATGACCCTGATGCCAGAATGATATTTTGGTTTTTCTTTCACACCCCTCTCACACACTCTTTTATATAGTTTGATGTACTCTCAGTGCTTTCAGCCC
Source organism: Erpornis zantholeuca (assembly GCA_013400515.1). Lineage (NCBI taxonomy): Eukaryota > Metazoa > Chordata > Aves > Passeriformes > Timaliidae > Erpornis > Erpornis zantholeuca. The sequence goes on along the minus strand of VZTN01025361.1, from coordinate 21,999 downwards.
CACACTTGTACCTCCCCAAGGCTGAGAACTCAGCTCAGCCCCACGGCACCGTTAAACCAGGAGAGCAAACATCCTGGGAGCCCCAGACACCAAGGGCCTCTCCAGAACACATTTGGGAACCTCAGCCAGGCCCAGCCAGGGGGAAGGTTCCTCACAACGAGGGCTTCACTCCAGCCTCTCCCTGGGGGATCTTTGATAAATATGTTAATTTTGCAAGGCCTATAATTGTGTGTATATCAGTGTGTGGGGGGCAGTGTGTGCATTTTTGGTGCATTCCACCAGGACCAAGTGCTGCACCCATAGATCCTGAAATAAACACTGAGGTAAAAACCCCTTTTCCCCATAAATTGTGTTTTGGTTTGAATTTTAACACCAGGGGAAGGCAACAACCCAGCTGTTTCTCCCCTCCCTGCCTCAGTTTCCCCAGCCCCAGGACAAGAACAGCACCATCTGCAGAGTGCTCCCACAGGCTCGGCCTGGCGTGTGAAGCCTTGGGGGCTTGCGTTCGCAGGGGATTTGTTTGATCTGGAAATAGCAGGGTTAGAAAATTCCATCTGCCTGCTCTCGAGAGCCCTCGGCAGGGGCAGCGCTGAGCAAACCAGCGCCCAGAGAAGCAGCCCTGCTTGGCTCCCGTCCTGGGAAGCAGCAAGATCGCATTCCAGAAGGGCTGGACGTGGAGAACAGAGTGGGGCACGTTTCCCTTCCTGCTCCTGGTGGTGTTACCCTGCAAACGGGGGCTCAGGCAGATGTTCCAAGAGATTTTTTTATTATTTCATTCAGGCATCAGCCTCGCGTACACGAGAGATGGTGCACGGCTCACGCCAGAGCTCACAACCCGAAACCTCTTGGTTACAGAACATTTTAAAAAGTTTTTCAGCCAATAGCAAGCTTCTAAAGTTTACAGACAGCTGTTCTAACCAGTCACTAAAAAGCACACGCACACCTGTTACAGACAATACTCACTTGTATGTCTTGTAATAACAATGCACAATATTCCATTATTAAGCTTAAATCTTCAGTCTCTTTGCTAAGCACATTTCCTGCAGCTTCAAGACTTCTCTGAGCCAGACCTAGAAACACTAACCCTTGTTTTAATGTCCTTGCTGTCTAGATAATTGCATCTTCTTCTAACTTCAGGCTTTTGCAGTTACAACTAAACCTAAAATGCTTTGCTTTACTTCTGAAACCTGTTTTTCTCACTCAATCTAAAAGCCTTCTCACCTTTTGCATTTCCCACATGCTCCCACCATGGAAACCCTACAGCACAATTTTGTGTCTCCAGTGGTGCAAAGCCAGGTTAGGACCAGGCTTGTGTCTCATCATCAAGCCAGGTTGGATGGGTTTGGACCAGGTTTGGAGCAGCCTGGTCTCGTGGAAAGTGTCCCTGCCCGTGGAACAAGATGATCTTTAAAGTCCCTTCCAACCCCCCAAAACTGATAGGATTCTGGGATTTTCTGATCATTTTTCCCCCTGGATTTTCACCTCCACTCAGCACAAAGAGTGAGGGTTGATGTCCCTACTCTTTCCACAAAGGGAAACAGCTCCTCTCTCTTCTCTGTTTCCTTCCTCCACTGTTCTTTGGGTCCAGGTGCTTTCCTTTCTCCAGGTATCTGTCAAGGCTGGGCCAGTCAAGCAGTGAAACTGCCTCCTGCCTTTAGTGCTGCCTGAGGTCACCCAAGGAACTTGGGCTGAGGCCCCACTGCAAGTTAAGCTAAACACAAAATGCTTATTACAAGCTCTTCCTTCCCAGCTGTCCAGGTCTCCTAATAAATGCATGGTTTTCTCTTGAAAGCTTCTCAAGGTTTATTTTTGAAACAGTCTGTATTTGATTAAAGTTTTGTTTTGTTTTGCTTTGTTTCAAGAGGAACTTAAAAGGGCCATCAGCCTGTAAACATAAATATTCCCATTCTTTCCCTGATTCTTTGCATTTTTCTGGGTTTGCTAATGAAAGATGTTTAAGCAGGGCAAGTCTCTGTGTTGTGGGAGCATCCTCCATTGCTCCAGCCCTGACAACCCTTTCAGGGGAGAAATTTTCCCTTATATCCAATCTAAACCTCCCCTCTCCCTGTTCCCTGGGAGCAGAGCCTGACTCCCCCCGGCTGCCCCCTCCTGTCAGGGACTTGTGCAGAGCCACAAGGTCCCCCCTGAGCCTCCTTTTCTCCAGGCTGAGCTCCTTTCCCAGCTCCCTCAGCCTCTCCTGGGGCTCCAGCCCTTCCCCAGCTCCTTCTCTGGACACGCTCCAGCCCCTCACTGTCCTTCCCATCACGAGGAGCCCAAAACTGACCCCAGGATTGGAGGTGTGCCCTCACCAGTGCTCAGCACAGGGGACAATCCCTTCTCCAGTCCTCCTGCTGCCACAAGATGTGACCTCACAGCCCTGTTTTGGTTTTTTTTGTTTTAATTTCCCCCTCCTCCTCCTGCAGGTTATAACTGAGTAGCCCTTATGACCAACATGAGCTGGAGCTTCCTCACCCGCCTGCTAGAAGAGATTCACAACCACTCCACCTTCGTGGGGAAGGTCTGGCTCACCGTGCTCATCGTCTTCCGCATCGTCCTGACGGCGGTGGGGGGCGAGTCCATCTACTCCGATGAGCAGAGCAAGTTCACCTGCAACACCAAGCAGCCGGGCTGCGACAACGTCTGCTACGACGCCTTCGCGCCGCTCTCGCACGTCAGGTTCTGGGTCTTCCAGATCATCATGATCTCCACGCCCTCGGTCATGTACCTGGGCTACGCCATCCACAGGATCGCCCGCTCGGCCGAGGAGGAGAAGAAGTTCAAGGGGTTCAAGAAGAAGAAGCAGTTTGCCCTGAACTGGCAGGCCGTGCGCAACATGGAGGACACCATGGAGGCCGACGAGGAGGAGCCCATGATCTCCGACGACGCGGCCGAGCACGAGAAAGCCAAGCCCAAGCCCAAGTGCAAGGAGCAGCAGAAGCACGACGGGAGGAGGCGCATCCAGCAGGAGGGACTGATGAAAATCTACGTCTTCCAGCTCCTCACCAGGGCTTCCTTCGAGGTTTGCTTTCTGATAGGGCAGTACTTGCTCTACGGTTTCGAGGTGGAAGCTTATTACGTCTGCAACAGGGTCCCTTGCCCCCACACCGTGGACTGCTTCGTGTCCCGGCCCACGGAGAAGACCATCTTCCTCCTGGTGATGTACGTGGTGAGCTGCCTGTGCCTGCTGCTGAACATGTGCGAGATGTTCCACCTGGGGTTCGGCACCATCCGCGACGCCATCCGCAACCGGAAAATCAACAGCTTCCGGCAGCCCCCCTACAACTACGCCTACCCCAAGAACATCTCCTGCCCTCCCGAGTACAACCTGGTCGTCAAATCCGAGAAGTCCACCAAGATCCCCAACAGCCTGATGGCCCACGAGCAGAACTTGGCCAACGTGGCTCAGGAGCAGCAGTGCACCAGCCCGGACGAGAACCTGCCGGCCGATCTGTCCACCCTGCACAAGCACCTGAGGGTGGCCCAGGAGCAGCTGGACATCGCCTTCCAGAGCTACAGCAGCACCCAGGCCAACACGCAGCCCTCTCGGACCAGCAGCCCCGCCTCGGGGGGCACCGTGGTGGAGCAGAACAGGGCCAACACCGCCCAGGAGAAACAAGGTGCTAAACCCAAGGCCTCCTTGGAGAAAGGCAGCTCCAGCAGTAAAGATGGGAAGACGTCTGTGTGGATTTAACTCTGTCAGGAAGGCGAGGGGGGCAGCAGCGTGAGCGGGGTTTTATTTCGGTTTGTTTCCGGGGTTATCTCGAGTTCGTTTTGCAGGGCACGGTTTTTGCGTAGGAGTCGAGAGAGTAAAAAGAGTTTCAGACCAATTTTAGTGCTGTCTTCCAGTGCGTTAACAAAAGACATTTCTTCCCTGTTTCCAACGTGTTCTCCAGCTGGGAACCTCCAGTGAGTGACAGCAAACCACCCACACCTCCCAGCCCTTGGGTCACCACCGGAGCCCCCAGCAGAGACTGGACCATGCTGTGGTGGCAAGAGGAGCTGCTGGTGGCTCAGGAGGGAAGTCAGCCTGACAGGGATCAGCCACCCTCCGACATGGCAAGGCTCGAGTGCTGCAGGCCAGGCAGTGTTTAATTACTAAATACCCTTAATCAAATTAATTTCTGATCCTTTGATAAGAAAACCACTGACGTACTGCAGGGACCTTCGTGGCAGGCTCGCAGCTGATGGCCTGTGAAGGCCTCGTTGGATGCTGTGAGCTAGGAGCTGGCACCCACACCGGGTCTGGGGCAGGAACACAGCGACTGCCTCACACAGGGAGACCTAAAACCAGCACGGGGCTGAAGGTTTCATCTTTTCATCTTTGCAAAAAGCAAATCTGCTCCAAACCCTCCGGAGCAGGAGCGAGCAGTGACATTGTGTCCTACTGGTGCCTGTGTAGCACTTGCTACAGCTGTGATGGGAATTGTTGCAGTTACAGAGTTTTTAACAAACTGCTGCTTCACATCATCAGAAAGTGCCTTTATGCAACCAGGAAAACAAAAGTATAAAGGGGTTAGGCTCCTTTACTTGCTGAATTTTAGATGATCAGCGTTGGCAAATTCGTTTTTCTGATTAATCGAGGAAAAGCACTGTTGGCAAATTTGTTTTTCTGATTAATCAAGCCCTTATAAATAGTGGCAGGCGGCAGATCTATGCATGGTGTGTCTCTGGTGTGTGTGTGTGTGTCCATGTATAGATACAGACACGTACGAACACGTGGGTGTGAACATAGACATAGCGAGGTAGGTGTAAATGTGATATCAACCCTCTGCTCCTTCTACAGCCTTCCACCTCCCCTGGGAAAACCCAGCTGCTCCAGGAGTGGGGCTGATCTCACCCTGGAGCAGTCCTGGGGGCTTTTAGCTTCCAGCCCCACCTGGGGAACTGGGAGGATGCCCACACTTACTTGGGGGGGCTTTGCAGAAGGTCTGGCTTCAGTGGGGACAGGACCAGGACAGCAGCAGGAAGTTTTTCCTGAGTTTATGGGGGAGTTCTTTGGAGCTGGGCTTGGCTTTAGGGTGGTTTTCATGCACTTTGGGTGCATGTTAAAATCAAGCTGCTGAGCTCCAAGGCTCCAAGGCTTTGTCAGGGTGGTTTCATCAGCACCACAGGGAACCCAAGCAGGCAGAGCCTTCAAGATCAAACCTATTGCAGAAGAAGTAAATTCTCCCTGAACACAGAGTTGTCCCTGTTGTGCCAAGCTGTTCCCTCAGGCTGTGCCAGTATTTCTTATCCATGGGATATTCACAACCTCTCTCTGGACATCACTCATGCCCTTGAGATCAGTCCCTAAAAGCCCTGAGGATGCCTGATCCCCTAGTGTCCAGCCCTTTGGCCATTCTTGGGGACAGGCAGAGAATTTGGATATCATCTCCTTCATCTCCTAGGGACCTCGGCTGAGCTGTGCCATGCATTAGAAAACAGTCCTCGAAGTTAAAAATAAGTAGAATTAAAAGGAAAGCAGAGAAACATCCTATGAGGTATCCAGCAGCAAATATTCAGCTTTGTGGCTTTGTGTAACAGTCTGGGGAATGCTTCCAGGCTTGTTCCTGGTCCTGCTGAAGGCATTGGTAAAATGCCTGGAATGCTGTTTGCTGTTCCTGCTGGAGATTTTCCCCTCACAAATGGATCCAGGAGGAGGATCAGCACAGCAGCAGTCAGTAGGAACATCCACCCATCCCTTTCTGCTGGGAATTTTGCAGGAAAGGCTCAGAAAGGTCACACCACGGTGGTGGGGAGACAAACATACCCAACCATGCTGTTTGTCCTTGTGCCACGGGTGGGAATGTGCTCTCTGCTGGCTGGGGCTGTGCTGGGCAGAGCAGGAGAGGCTGGGTGCTCACAGGGCTGCTGTCACCTCACAAAAATGCCTGCAGGGCCACAGCCCAGGCTGCTGGGAAGGAGAGGGAAGTGATCCTGGGTGGAAATTAGTTCCCTGGTCACTGCAGCTGTCCAGGGCACGAGCTTGTCCTCTGCATCAGTGAGACTTCTCTTTTATTCCCAGCCCCGTGTCCCATGGGAAATTGTGTGTATTTAACGCTGTGATCCCGAGGGAAGGATGGAAACTCTGAGGATAACCATGCTTGGATGCTGCCTGGGTTCTTCTGATTCCATTTCCATGAGCAACAATACCACGGCCCCAGATGAACTCGTGCTTCCCAAACGATGCTGGAAGGCATTGTCCCGTGCAGGAGTTGGGATTTGGGATTTCTCCTGCCCCTACCAGAGACACCTCCCTCAGCACCAGACATGACCTGAGCACTTCCTGGTGACTCAGATCTGCCCCTCAGCTCCTGCTGACCTGCAGATGCCCCCATGAGTCACCACACCAGGGATAGGAACGTGACTCCCTTGCTCTCTCTCCAGGAAACAATCCTGGCAAACACCTCGCCGTCCAGGGGGCAGATTTTAAGCCAAAGCCCCCCAAACCTGGTCACAGGGACCTGATGAACTCATTAAACCCAGCAGGGCTGCACCTGCTGCCCCAGCAATACAGGTGGGCAGTGCCCATGGGAGGAGACTCCATGTTCAGAGAGGGAGGGTGGGAAAAGACCACAGATCTTCTTGCCGACATGCCACCATCAAATGACTCCTAAAGGGTGACATGAACCCCCTCTCTGCAACCCCACAGAGACGTGGAGAAGTCTCATGCCTTTAACCTCTGCATATTTTGTTTGTTTGGAGACTGTTTTCACCCTCAAGTCTGCTTTACGCTGAACACCACCAGTCTCATCAACATTTCTCCAAGGGCTGCTTTTCTAGCACGGTTTTCCCTGCTGTCTTTAAACCAACACCAGCCATTCCACATCTTCCCAGCAGGGTGGCAGTGCTGGTCCTTGTGCCACCTTCCCTTCTCCTCTTCCTGCACTCTGGTCCTCCCCAAAACCCCATCTCCTGCAGGTCTGGGGATTGCTCCCCGCTCCAGATGTGTGGCTGTACAGTAGGACCTTCCTGCCCTACTTCAAACTCCCTTTTTGTTGTCACACGGTGAGCCAAGGGGGCTCTGAGTGACCCGTGGGTCCTGCAGAAGGTTTGGAGCCTCTTCCCAGCTGGTGTCACCCTCACATCTCATACACACACGCTGTTTTCCACAGGGAGAGTCAATAACTGCAATATTGACGAGTACCAGACCCAGGGCAGACTCTTGGGGGATCAATAACCCCCTTGTCGGGCAGGGACACGGGGTAACCACTCCCAGCCCCACTCACCCCTCAGGCCTGGAGTATTTCCCTTCATAACATCCCTTCCCAAAGGGAGCTGTTCCTGCTTTCCCATGTTTTCCAAGTGTTTTTGCTGGGACTCAAGCACAAGGGCATATTCCCAGCAGGAATGCTCTGGTGTCATGGGTGCCTGGCAGGGATGGAAAGTTGCCTGTGAGCTCCCAGCCAGCCTGGAGGACACTGCTGATCCTCTGAGCCCTGGGAGAGGGATCCTGGTTCTTCCAGATCCCATCTGGGCCACACACTGCAGCCAGCATGGGTCACACAGCCCTAGGAACAGAAATTATTATTATTATTATCGCTATATATACTGATTTGCTCATTTCCCCCCTTCCTCCTCCACTCTGTGACCTCTAAACCCTTCAGGATGTTGGGTTTCCCCACTGAATCACTACCACAAAGGTGACCAAATGCAACAATGACTGTGCAGGAATGACTCCTTTCAGGGCAGGAGCAACAGTCCTTTCTTTTATCCTGTCAGCTGAGGCAGGAACAGGATACAGCAGCAAAATATTCAAAGCCACAAGCAAATCCTCACCACAACCATTCCTAACTCAACCAGCACCTCGAGGAAATTCATTTAGAGGGTGGAGCCTCAGCCATGGAAGAAATGCCAATAGTATAATTAATGCTTTGCTTTTTTTTTTTTCCCTTCATTTTCTCCAGGCAGCAGTTTTGTCCACATACAAGACAGGTTTAGCTTTGGGGCTGAACTAATCACGAACGTTGATTCTCTCGCTAAACTTGGTCAGATAAAGTGCCCACACTTATATTTCTCTTCTTACCCTTCAGGGCCAGGAATGTCCCACAAAAGCCAGATTACCTTCTTGCTTGCATTGCATTCCACTGGGAAATACTTGAACTTAACTCAAGGCCATAACCAGTCTGTGCTGTTACAAAGCGTCTGGGATTGCTTTTTTTCTTTTTTTTTTTGGTTGTTAATTTTTTTTCTTTTTCTTTTTTTTTTTTTTTTTTAATGTACTAACTGTATTTGTAATAGAAATTTTTGGAGTGTGAGGTCGAACCTGTAAGTATTTTTCAGTGTAAATGTTACACCCGGGCTGTAGTTAGAATATGAAACACTGGTCAAAAGGGAAAGGGGCATGAGTCCAACTCAGCTGTGGCTATTCCACATCCATTACTAATAATATGGAATAAAACTTAACATTTTGTTACAGTATGTAAAGCGTGTGGTGCTTGCTTGAGAAGGGCTCTGAGTGATGAGGAGAAATCCTTCTCCATCTATGATTTGCCTGTTTTAGCCACGCAGGAGCTCTATTTTCCCTGATATGGCTACAAATCATCACAAAATAGTTTTGCCTTAAGAAGCGTTTGACCTTCTCGTTGTTTGGGATGTGTTGTCTCCCTGATGAATCACTGCCTGCAGATCCCTCGGGCACAGAGCTCCAACTGCTGAGGGAAGCCTGGGCTTTCAAAAGCAAGAAAACTCTGGGGAATCAGGGAGAAACTGATGATTCAGGCTGAGCAAACGATGGGAAAGCACTTTGTGAGGGAGCCTGGCTTTCCAACCACTTCTGTCTTTGCCCCTCCTGTTAAATTGCGGGCACTGTTCACTCACAGCCCCTCTCCAAATGTCCTCAAGAAAAGAATTCTGGACAAAAACGTGCATTTTTTTCTGTTTCTCTTGAAGTTGGGCTAAGTTGACAACTTCTTTGGCATGAGCAGGATGTGGTCTCACCAAGGGACAGGGAAGAGCCAAGGCCAGGATGGAGGGGGCGTGGAGCAACCTGGACTAATGGGAGGTGTCCTTGCCCTGGGGGTTGATACAGACTCATAGAAGGAGGAATGGCAGAAGCAGTCCCCATCCAGCAGAATTTTGGGAGCAGGCAGAGTAATTGCAACCCCTCCCATTTCTTTGGAAAGCCAGGCTAAAATTGCCAGTGACTCCAGCTCTCCCTGGGACCACAACACCCATCGTTTTCACCAGCTGCTCCTCCCTGCAGACAGAATTCCAGTCACAGCATCCCACTGGCTCCTAATCCCTCCTCCCTGGGAAATGCAACAACAGCTTTACCTTCCCCTCAGACCCACCAGCAGGAATCCTTCTTTCCTTAAGGCTGGAAAAGCCCTGTAAGTTCATTGAGTCCAGCCCCTAACCCAGCAGCACAAGCACCAAGCCCTGTCCCCAGGGGCCACACTCGCATGGTTTATAAACATTTCCAGGGATGGTGATCCCACCACTACCCTGGGCAGCCTGTTCCAATACCTGACCCCTCTTTCAGTGAAGAAATTTTCCTTAATATCCAATTTAAACATCATCCAGTGCAACCTCAGGCAGTTTCCTCTGTCACTTGTTCCCTGAGAGACAAGATTGACATCCATCCTCCTTTCAGAACTCCCCTTCTGATGCACAAAGCTGCCACTTTGTTCTGTTCCTGCATCCTGCCTGTTGTCCTTGCAATTTCCCTCCTATCATCACTGATTTTCCACTGCCCAGGCCAGCCACAATCCATGTTTTCCTCCCCAAGATTGGAGGATATTGTCCCAGAAGTGCAGTGATGGTTTACCACAGCCTCGTGTCCCAGCTCCCAGGGCACAGCTCAGGGAATATTTAATGCACAGAGTTTGGGATGAATAATTGCAGCTCACGTGGGTTGGTGGATGAGGGTTTGTGCTTAACACCCTGAGAAAAAGCTGGAGAAAATGAGTTTATTAATGCAGCATTAACCCACAGGGCTGGCTGCAGAGGTTATTCCTGGTGAGGATGAGCTATGGACAAATAAATGCCAAGGATGAGCCCTCACAAGTGGGAGCCTGGGGCTGCCCAGGGTTTCGGGCAGTGGGAGAGCAGAGAGTGGAAAGCTGAAGGAGCAGGAGGCTGCTGGCAGCTTGTGCAACCATCCAGGAGGTGCTGAGGGAATCTCTGTCCTCTGTCACCAACTTCTGAGCTGTGGGAAGGGATCCTGAGCGCCCCTGACACATCTCACTGGATGAGAGGTGTTCTGAGGAGGGAGTTTTCCCTTTGGGATAGGGCTTAGCCAAGGATGTTGTGTCTTGTCACCCCATGCTCTCCATCCAAAAACAGCCCAGGAAATTACAAAGCTGGTAGGGGAAGAGACCTTAAAGATCACCTCTTTCCAACCCCCTGGCACAGGCAGGGACACCTTGCACTAGAATTCCACATCTTCCACTAGGAATTAATGTGATGGAAGCTTTGGGAATTGTGTTGTCCCTCCAGCCAGGGTCTGAATCCCCCAATTTTAGTGAAGGCAGACACACACTCACTGAGAGCTGGCACAAACCTTCCCAGGACTGCTGGCATTGCAGGTTTCAGTCACACTATGGATTGTCTCAAACCATCCCCTGAGCTGATTTAATTCACTCAACTGAGTGTAGTTCCTGACTGAAATGTTTAAATATACATTTACTGGCTGCATAACTCCGTGATAAAAGAGAAGCAAACACAAAAGAAAGGGAATAAAAGTGGTAGGAAGTGGAAAAGCAAATAAAAACTCAAAATGCTGCCTGAACATTTTCCATTTTCACTTTTATTTCTGTTGCTGCACTTCCAAATATCTCCATGGCATTTGATACAACATCTGTGGTGGTTGGGAATGCAGGGAGGTGGCAAGGGGCATCACCCACATCACAGCTTGGTGGGTGAAGGGGGAATGTGGAACAGGTGAAAAACACCCAAAGTTGGATCCAGATGTGCCTGTTGGACTCTGGAGTTCCAGCCCAGCTGCGCTTCCAGATTTGCGACTTTCCTCCTTCTCCTTCAAAAAGCAAACCCAGCTCCTGCTCCTGGCACATTCCCACTTCCAGGGAGAGACAAGAACAACCTTGGGCATCAGCTCTCTGCTCCTTGAGCTGCCTCAGAGCCAGGCAGGTTGTCTCGGCCCCGTTTTGGACACACCACTCGTGCCAGTGGGCGGGCAGAGCACGTCCACGTGCCAAGGTCACCTCGAGCCACCTCTGCCCACATCTTCATTCCTCCACCTGCGGGGCCAGCCCTGAATTCCAGGGCGAACACTCCGCACCTCTCAGCACCGCCGGGAGCTGATCTGCCGCCGGGACAAGGGGGGATGTGTGATAAGGTTATCACTGCCGGGGCACAAGGGGAGAGCCCAGCCCTGCCCAGGGCCAGCTGGATGAACACAGAGCGCGTTTCCAGCTCCTGGAAAATGAGTGCCTTCACTCGGGGTTTTAGGATCGGTGGGTTTGTGCCGGTGCTGGCTGTCCGGGAGGTTTTAGCGGCGTTATTCGGGGCGAGGTGACTGCCCCTCCTCGCAGAGCCTCTCGTGTGCCAGGGTTGGCAGCGGGGAGGGAGGGCAGGATGGCCTCGAAGAGGATCGCAGCCACTGCAGGAGGGGAATGGCAAACGACAGGGCTGGCTCACGGCTGTTCCTCGCACTGCGGGATGAATTCCAGCGGAACCAGCCGCAGCCAAGCCCGGGGCTGTGCGGGCCCTTCAGATTCCACTTGCCAGAGCTTCAGCGAACGGTCCAGAGGGAGGCAAACAGCGCTCCAGCTCCATGGTTTTAACGGGGGGGTTAACACAGGGATTCCCCATCCCTGGACACAATCACGGCCAGGTTGGGCTGAGGCTCTGAGAAACCTGATGGATTGAACGTGTCCCTGCTCCTTGCAGGGGTGTTGGACTAAATGACCTTTAAAGGTCCCTTCCGACCCAAGCCATTCCACGATTCCATGATTTTATTCAGGTGCAATGCTTAGCAGAAATTCCCGCTACCAAATATCGTAATTTTCTCCCAAAAGGAGCCACTGACAATTTTTCCAAGAGCATTGAGAGAGGAGGTGGGGGGAGGCTGGTGAGTCCTGCAGAAATAAGAGTGGAAAAGAGAGACTTTTGGAGTCAGTTTTCACTCTGACCTAGAAGAAAAGAACGGGTCCGTAACTCTCTCTGTTTGCACCTTCCCGGCGATTTTAGGCTCGGCAGGACCAGGAATGGAGGTGTTTCAAGAATGACTGGACGTGGCACGTAGTTGACGTGGTGCTGTTCCGTCACAGGTGGGGACTCGCTGACCTCGGAGATCTTTTCCAGCCTGATTAATTCTCTAATTAAACAGGGAGCAGCCAGGGCAGGGAGAGCTGGGCTGGGCAGCCCCCGACGGTGCCCACAACCAACCCGCGGGATGTGGGAGCGCCTCGGGCTCGCTCCATGGCTCTCTCCATGGCCGGGGAGCCCAGGGAGGGCCGGGGGGGATCCCAAATTCCTTCCTCGGATCGCGGGGAGCGCCGGGCTCCCCTCGGCACCGGGGGCGTGGCCAAGAGGGGGCGTGGCCAAGATGGGCAAGGCCAATGCACGGCCTGAATCCAGCGGAGTGGGCGTGGTCTACAAGAGGGGGGCGGTCCCCGCGGCGCCCCGGCCCCACCAGCAGGTGTCGCCCTCCCCGCGGACACACACAAGATGGCGGCGGCGCTGGCGGGCGGCGGCGGGACCCTCTGACGGCGCCGCCATGTTGGTGAGGGCNGAGGGCGACGCCCCCTCCGCCCTCTACGCGCACGCGCTGAACGTGCAGGGCCGCTGCCTGTATGACGTCATCCTGTACAGGTGAGACCAAGTGGCGCGGCGGGGAGGGGGAAGCTGGGAGAGACCATTGCGGGGTGGCGGGGGGGGAAGTGGCTCCTGTCACCGCCGTGTGACATTTCCGGCTTGTATTTTTACATTAATGTGCAAAAAAAGCGCTTCCTCTGTGTATGTTTGTTATGTGTGGGTAACAAACACACATAACCCTGCCGCCTGTGTGGCTTACCCCAGCAGAAAAGTGCGATGGCTGTAATATCCCCACCGGGGGAGATGGACTCCCCAGCTGGAGTTTGGGGACTGTGTCCAGCCCGGGGGTCACAGGAGGGACCTGGAGAGGGTCCAGAGGAGGCCACAGGGATGATCCAAGGGCTCCAAGGAGCCCCTCTGCTCTGGAGCCAGGCTGGGAGAGCTGGGAATGTTCACCAGGAGAAGGGAAGGATCCAAGGAGAGCTCAGAGCTCCTTGCAGGGCCTGAAGGGACTCCAGGAGAGCTGGAGAGGGACTGGGGACAAGGTATGGAGGGACAGGACACAGGGAATGGCTTCCCAGTGCCAGAGGGCAGGGTTAGGTGGGAGATTGGGAAGGAATTCTTCCCTGTGAAGGTGAGGAGGGACTGGCACAGAGTGCTCAGAGCATCTGTGGCTGCCCCTGGATCCCTGGAAGTGTCCAAGGCCAGGTTGGACGGAGCCTGGATCACCCTGGGATAGTGGGAGGTGTCCCTGCCCATGGCAGGGGGTGGGAACTGGATGAGCTTTAAGTTTTCTCCCAACCCAATCCATGCTGGGATTCTGTGGCAGTGGAAGGCACAGCTGAACGAAGCTGAAATTCCCCTCCCTGTAGGTTAGGACAGAGAATTCCACATGGCCAGAGCTGTTTCTGGCCCTGGGAGAGGTGAGGGCAGTGTTTGCCAGGCAAGAGTACAGCAGGTGGCTGAAAGAGTGCAGGTATTTCACTATGGGGAGGTGAGTGCTGCTCCATGCATGCCTGACAATTCCCCAGATTTCTGGATTAGCACCAGGATCCAGATAAAAGTCCAGCTTTGGCTCCTGCTGCTGTGGATGTTTGTTTTCCTGACCTTGAGGGTGTTACTTTTTTTAGGCTCCACAGGAGCACAGCAGAGGAGCCTCACATCCTGCTGGAGTGCGACAGCAGCGTGCTGGATTCCATCCAGAAACACCTGAAACTCTACAAAATCCGCAGGAAAGTCACCATTGCCCCCTGCCCTGAGCTCTCCCTGTGGGCTGTCATCCCTGGGGAGCAGCCTGGGGACGCCAGCTCCCTCCCAAAATCTGCAGGCCAGGCTCTGCTCTTAACTCCTGACCCCAGGACAGAAGTCATGGGCTGGAGGCTGATTGCAAAGAAAGGAGCAAACCTCTCAGAGATTATCCCTGGCAGCCAAGTTGGAGATGTCCAGGATTACCACAGGCACAGGTATAAACAAGGTAAAGCCAAGTCCTGTTTTGCATTATGGATTTTGGGAGTCCATATGCTGATAGAAGGCAGGAATAAGTTATAAAACCTTCATTCTTATGTGTAAATGCATTTAATTTGTTAATTGATGCATGTATTAATAATATACTCAAAATACTTTTGAGTATTAAAGTGATCTGGTGGTTCTAATTCTGTCTGGTGGCAATGTTTGGGTGTAAGTGTCTATTACTCAGATTATGGGGATTGGTCAGGAATGCTAAGAGAAAGCCAGGATTATTCATTTTCTTAGATAGAAGCTTCTCTGGTTTGAGTAATTTTGATTCTTTTGGGATGATGCACAGCCTTGGTGTTTTGCTTGTTGCTGAGGAAGGAAAAGGAAACACCCAGACTTGGCTTCCTAAAAATGTTGTGGTTGGATCTGTTAACTGAGGCCAAGGAGATTGGAGAGAGATCTCAGTCCTGGGAGCCCCAGTGCCTTTGATTTTAGTGTGTCTGATGCCTTAGATTTTAACTTTCACATTTTTCAAGTCCTGTACTGCTAGTGTAACTCAAAAGTTTCCTGTAACTTGTTAAGTGCTGTTCTCTATGCTATGATAAACATAAGACCTCTCTAACTTGCTCTCCAAAAACACCCAGAACAAAAACTGTAAACCATCATCTTAGAGAAAAAGTGACAAACTTTGAAAAATTACATCATTAGCTGAGTTCTGGTTAATAAATATATGCTGATATAAAAGTGTGAAAAACTCGTGACCAGTCATCCATTTTGAAATCCACTAAAGCAAAACCCTCTAAAAGCCCAAAAGTGTAACCTCTGAAGGCCTTTCAAATAAACACCACCTTTTTTTCCTTTATTCCTGCCTAGTCTCTATTTCTAGATAGCCATTTAAACCATCATGTCCATGCTGAAAAAGGATTAAATTCATTGTCAGAGTGAAAGGTGATGGTGAAACTGGGACCCGTTTGGGTTGGAAAAATCAAACTGATAACGAGTCAAACAATTCAGAGTGTAAATCCAACGAGGAGGAGCGTTTACCCTCCGGCTTTGTTCTTGCCCTAGGAATTCCCGAAGGTGTGAAAGATCTCCCTCCCGGAGTCGCCCTCCCGCTGGAATCCAACCTGGCCTTCATGAACGGCATCAGCTTCACCAAAGGCTGCTACATCGGCCAGGAGCTGACGGCCAGGACCCACCACATGGGCGTGATCCGCAAGCGCCTGCTGCCCGTGCGCTTCCCAGCTCCTCTTCCCGAGGGCATTCCCGAGGGCGCCGAGATCCTCACCGAGTCGGGAAAGCCGGCGGGGAAGTTCCGTGCCGGGGGAGGAGAGCTCGGGCTAGCCCTGCTGAGGTTGGCTCACGCCAACGAACCGCTCTGCATCAACCTGGGAGGGGACAGAGTGAAGCTCAGCGCGACCACGCCCGAGTGGTGGCCGAAAGCTGCTGCTAAATAGATGAGGAAGCACCGTTTGCCTTAGGGAGAGTCGGGTGTGCGTGGGGAATTTGGGAATGCTGCTCTTTGGGGTGTTGGATGGCCGGGGGGGGTCTCCCGGGATTCCTCAAATCGGGACTGAACAGCAGGAACCCAAAGCCGTGGCTGTCACTGGCTTGGATCATCCACTGAGTGCTGTGGAGAGACAAATCCAGGGAATTGCACCTTTTCCTGAGGGTAATCCCCACTTTTTTAGGGGTGCCCTGAGTTGTTGGTTTGGTCCCTATGTATTTAGGGGTGCCCTGAGTTGTTGGGTTGGTCTCTGGATGGATTTCCAGGCTGACACTCCTCCCTCAGACTGTGTTCCTCTGTGTGTGTTGCAGCTGAAGCAATGGGATCAGGAGTTTCTCTGTTCCATGCACTGAATTTTTCAGTTCAGAATAACCATTCTGTGGTATAAAAAATATATATTTTTTTTTTTCTTTTTTGAGTGGAAGTCATGCTGCTCTTACTAAGATGTATTCTCAGGCTGAAGTTTTTTGCTGCAAATTTCTCCTTGCATTGAGCTTCTTAAAACTTGCTGATGGGGCTGGCATTTCTCCCCACCCTGGGAATTGTGTTCAGGAAGAGAAACACCCTGTGCTTCATGTGCCAGACCTTGATTTTAACTCTGCTGGGAAAGATCTCAAACCTCCTGGTCCTGTCTCCTGCTTTGGTGCCAGTGGAGGGAGCACATTGGTTCCTCTGATTCCCATCACTCAACACCATTTTTTGGGAGAGGAAAGGGATATTTCCCAGCAGTAACTTGTGCTGGTGTGTGCCCTGAGGTGTGTTCATGGCAGAATAATCTTTTCCTAGATCTCTGTGCCCTCCAGTTGCCAACAGCAATTGAGATGTGGATTTTTTTGGCATCTCCATCTTTGCTCTGGCATCTTGTAGAGAAACAGAAATCCTCACTTTCCTTTGGCAGGGGTTGCCTCACTCCCTCCCCAGAGCCAGGGAGGGGACAGGGTGTCCCCACCTCCCTGGAGAGGAGGTCAGTGCCACGTGTGCTGCCTTAGCCTGGGCTTCCCGAGGGAGGATTTTCACCAGGTTCTGCCTCTTCACACTCTCTGTACCCTGGCTCTCTGTCCCTGCTGCCACCTGCAGCTGGGCTTTTCTCCAGCCACCACCCCTGAGGGTTTTCAGAGCAATTTCTTGGCATTCCTTGCTTCGTTTTTTTCTGGCTGCCAACAATCCTCTGCTTCCCCATTTTTTTTTTTTTCTCCTTCTGCAACATATTCCACTCTGCTTCCAAAGCCAACCAGCTCTGTGCCTCCTGACCCTGCAGTGATTTATAGGAACCTTTTTTATTTTTGTATTGCAATAAGTCCATTGCACAAAGGCACAATGACAGAGGTGCCCAGGTGAGATCCCATTTTGACCAAAAAAAAAAAAAAGGTCTTGCATGAATATTTGTAACAAAACCCATCCAAAATCACAATTTGCCTCTGTTTCAGTGTTGCTGTGAAAGGAATTTCTCTGTAAAAAATGCTTATATTGATTAAAACTGGTTGCTGTAAAAAGATTCTGTGGAATACCTCATTAATTATTGTCTCTGATTTAAATGTGATTTATCTGAAAGGTGAGATGCCTTTTATTTGCCTGGTGTGAAGACACACAAACTGAATAAATGCCTTTTCAGGTAGCTTGCTGACAAGAACCATGCCTTAGACTGTTGCTCAGGTGTGGGATTGTTAACAAAGTCTTTCTGCTGGGAAAATAAATGAAACTGGATCCTCCAGAGGCCACAAAGGAGAGGCTGTGCTGCCCAGCTCAGCCTGAAGCAGCTTTTCCTCTCTGCCACCCATTGTGCAAAGCGTGCTCAGAATGGATTCATTGTCCTGGGGTGAGCAGAGCCTGAGCAAACACTGAATAAACTCCTCTGTTTGGGGAAGCCCTGAATATTTTCTGCTTTAGACACACGTTTCTTTTGTCTTCTTCACCGTGTTTGGAAGGATTTGTTGTTGCCAGCAGCTGCAGGTGACACAAGTTAGACACTGGAGAAGATGGTGCTGAAATGAAGAGGTGTTCAGTGGCTCCTGGAAAAAAAAAAAGAGGTAGAAATGGAGGGGAGCAATCCCAAATCCATGTTAGCCTTAAGTTATTTATTCTCCCTCACAGCCTTCTCCATAATTAATGGTTTTAGTTGGGCGAATTTGGGGCTGGGGGGTGCAAGGGTTGATTTTGGCAGGGATTTTGCCTCTCTGAGAGCCGTGGCATTATTAAAGCAGGAAAAGACCTCTTGGATCATCAATAATCATGATGTTAAATCCTTAACAGCATTGCCAAATCCACCACTAATCCATGTCCCCATGTGCCGCATCCACACGTTTTTTGGACACTCCCAGGGGTGGTGACTCCACCATTTCCCTGGGCTGCCTGTTCAGGGCTTGACTTTTCCAGAGAGGAAATTTTCCCTGAGCACCAAGGGGTGACATGCTCAGGTTCCAGCCTCCAACAGCTGGAAAATGTGGGAGCCTCTTTTTCTGTGTGTTCCCCCTCTGCTGCCTCTGGTGTCTTAAATGGCTCCCTAGAGACAGAGAGCAGACAGGAAGAAAGGAATCAAGGAGGGATTGATTGGAAAGGCCTTCAGAGGTACACTCTGGGCTCCAGAGGCTCCTGCCTCAGTGCATCCCAACATGGACAAGGACAGCTCCCGAGTTCTTCCCACTTGGATCTCAGCATCAATTCCCCAAGCAGAAGCCAGGCAAGGATGGAATTTGCCCAAGCTTGCCCCCCTGTCCCCAAGATTGTGGTTTGCAGTTGTTGGGCCTAGGAGGGTCTGGGTGTCCTTGGAGAGCTGGAGAGGCTTTGTTGTGTGTGTGTGAGCATGAGAGAACAGCACTGAACGAGCTCCAGGGAACTGCAGAGTGACACTGGGCAGGGCAGGGTTGGGAAAATATAAAAATTAAAACCTAAGGCATCACCTCAGGGATGCTTTCTGAGGGAAAAGAGTGGGATGATCACTGGAACAGCCTGAAATCCCCGTGGGGTAAGGCAGGACTCAGAGGCAGAGACTGCAGAGGGGAATACATGAAAATGGTTGGCTTCTGGAAAAAGATTTTTTCATCTTTTTTTCTGCCTTTAATTTTATTTTTTTTTATTATTTTCTAGGAGCAGTGCTTGTCTTTGTTGTTACACTTTTTGCCTCTCCTGTCATAGTAAAATGCCAAAAAAATTAGTTGTCTTGGTGCGATGAGCAGACCAGAAAAATGATTGCTAATACTTAGTCTACTCTTTAATATAAATATATATATAAATTTATATAATATGACATTATAAATATATATATATTCTACTGAGTTATTAAAATCACTGCAATTCCCTATTAATAACATAATTACTCATAGGAATTCACACTGCTGTGAAGGTTCTGTGTGAGCATCTTCACTCTGCATTACTTTAAAAAGCCCTTACCAACATTTGGAGCTAAATATCAATATTTCAAGTGGGTTTTCCTGCTGTGGGGACAGTGCTGAACCCTCTGAGGCCTTCAGGAGGTATCCAAATACTGCCCAGATGGGAGTCACAAATAGGATTTATTCCTCATGAGCTGCCTTGGTGCTGCTTTTCCACGAGACTCAATTTCTCCAGGGTTTTTAGGGCTGGAAAATTTGGCAGCTTTTATCCCCTTTTCTCAATAATTCCTGCTGAAACCACTCCCTGCACGGGCACTGTGGCATTTTGGATGTTATTTTGAGAGAAGGGTGTAGCTCTTACTACTCCTAATTATTTAATATTTTTGGGGACACAGCTTCTGCTGGATAGAAACAAAGACAAGTGCTACATTTTGGCTTTAAATATTTTTTTCCCAACCCTTTCCCTGCTTGGTATTTTGCTTTTTAAGACTGTGAACCTTTCAAGGAAAAGTCTTGTTTGGTTTTGTTTTTTTTTTTTTTGCTGTAACCTGCTGCTCTCGAGCCAGCAGAAATAATTTATGTTTTTGTGGATTTGTGTATGGATTTCCTCTTTTTCTCTCTGTTTCATCCAGGCCAAACGAGTGTGGGATTCTGCTGTCTCCTCCTACCACTAAAATCAGAGTTTGTACTTGGGTGCTCTGCTGCCAGAACTCTGGAAATGTTTGGGTTTTCTCTGTTTTCCTCCATCCCCTCTTGAAATTTTTGATCTTTTAGGGTTTTGAGGAGGGGGAAAAAAGTGGAAATGGATTTAAAAGCCTCCAGTTTCAGATTTATATATAATTTTATTCTCCAGCTGTGCTGACTTCAGGCAGCTGGGAGGAGCTGGAGGGTGACATTCAGTGTCTGGGAAGGTCACTGGAGGTTTTGGGACAGAAACCAGAGGGGGAACAGCAACACAGCAAACAAAAGCTGAGGTTTTTAGGGAGATCTGACCTCATTTCCCACTCACTGCTGCGTCAGGAAAGCTGCAGGGAATAAACTTCGTATTTGGGGAAGGTTGTGTGCTTTGTGCTGCTCATATTCTGTTTTACCAGGGCAGTTTATTCATGTTGTGGAGTTTCATTTAGAGGACTTAAATAAATGGATGTTGAAGGCAGCTTTTGTGATTTTTTTGTGTGGGTTTTTGTGTTGGTTTTGGTTGGGTTTTTTAGTTGTTGTTATTTTTTGTTGTGGTTTTTTTTTTTTGTTTTGTTTTTTGGTTTTTTGTTTTTTGTTTTTTTTTTGGTTAGATTTTATTTTAGTTTAGTTGGAATTCAGCACTTTCTCTTTTTTCCAGTCTCAAGATTAACAACTCTTGACTGATGATGGACTCCCAGCAATCCAATTATATTGCATTTTAACTGGGTTTTGCCTCATTTTCTTCACAAAAAGATCCATCTGCCTTTTCCATTGTCTCTGGATATATTTATTTGCTTAAATTACATTTTCTCATTCCTTTTTGCAGGGCTATAAATAGTGTGTTGGGGCGGTGGGGGGATGATCAGGATTTATAACCTAAGGCAAAGAATTGTAGGAAAACCATGACTTAATTAAGGAAAAAAAAAAAGTTTAAAAGGTGATAAAATGCAACTGTCACCGAGATAACTTGAAAAAGGGGAGAAGGCAACTCAGCTTAGCATGAAGAAAGCCTTTAATTAAAATAAACTTCATTTTTAATTCTATTTCTGGGGTTTGATTTCTCCTTCATGGTTACACAGCTGAGATGATCCCACCTTGAGTGGGGAGCCAGGAACACAAGTGCCACCACCAGCACCAAATCCACATCAATTCCTGTGAATTCTCTGAGATGCCAAACCCCCAGAGGTACAAGAGGTGGAGAATCCTTTGGCTGTGAAATATGAGGTTATTGTTATATTTCATATTTATATGCCAATGTTTCTGTGTATTTATATGTCTACTAAAGAAATTTAAAATTTCCTCACTGGGTTGAGATTCTTGATTACAGCTTAAATGGTTTTGGAAGCTTCAAAATATAAAGTATATTAATATAGAAGTGTAGTTTACATGCACTTTTATATATGTATTTATATGCATGTAATTGTATAAATATAATATATATAGAAAAATATACACTAATAGAAATAGTAATATACTTAGATATA
>VZTN01025359.1:4747-27797 GCA_013400515.1 Erpornis zantholeuca | reverse complement strand
GGTCACCACAGAGCAGAGATCAGGATCTGCTCCTTCTCTTCCCCCTCATGAGCAAGTTGTAACTGAGATGAGGCCTCCCAACAGTCTCCTCTTCCCCAGGCTGAACAGACCAAGTGATATTTCCTCTGAGGACCTTCCTTACTAAGTCCCTGAGGAGCCTGAATTCTGCTCTGCTCATATCCAGAGTGGAAGTTTTGCTGGCACTTTTCCTTCTGTCAAGAGACTTTAAACTCCATCGCTACATGTCAGCAGAGCCATCTTTGTCACAGTATATCAGATATTGTGACTGTCCAAAAGGAGTGTGAAAAATGTCTCTTTAAAGAGGGGGGAAAAAAAGCCTTGTTATCTCCTGCTCATTATTTTTATAGGGGATACTTCCTGGTAAAGTAGTCATTTATGACTTGGATAGTGAGAGAGGCTCTCTCTTCCTCCTGCTGCACCTCAATTAGTAAGGATGGTGGGAATTCTCACAGGGTTTACTGTAACTTTCATTCCCAGTAGTCATGGTTGTGAATGGGATACCTGATTAAATAAAGGCATATGGATATAACCTTATCTCTTGGACATTGCTGATTATAGGAACTGTCTTGGTGTAAGTGTACAAGGTTTAAACTTGGTCCTTACACTGAGGTCATTGTTCCCATTGAAACCCACTCTCTTGATGTTAATGTCATATAAATAAGTGACTCCTTATGACAATCTACTACTCCTCTAGTAGTCTGGACAACTGTTGGCTCCATGCCACGAGATTGATTGTCTTCTGAATGGTGAAGTGCCTCAAAATTACACTATTAACTGATTTAGGATGACTTATTTGGAGTCATTATATTCAAGAAAGTTCTGCTCTCAGTTGTCACTACACCATCAAATATAATGGTGAGTGCACACAGGATGGCAACTTGCACGGCTACAGAAGTATTTGCCAAAAAAAGAATCCCATACAGAAGAAACATGGAGAAGGTGAAGTTATATTTAATGTTTTGCATTGCAGAGGGTGTTAGAATAAATTTAGTTTTTCTGTGTCTTTGGAAGCTGTGTAATATTCATTTGTCTATCAAGGAAATGGTGACATGTCGGTAATGTACTTGTGTATTTGTATTTTAGGCTCAAAACATTAAATTGTAGCACCGAGATAGAAAACTGCACAAGCACACATTGCCTGTCTAATCCCACAAAAATCCTTTTGAAATACATTAAATTGTGCAGATGAGGGGACAGGAGCCCAGAAAGGCTCATCAGGCACCCAAAAACTGAGCATGAAGGTCAAGTTCAGACCTTACGTGTGCATGGCTTAGGCACATGTTCAAGGTAGTTGATCATCCAGTCTTCTGAACAGGTAAAAAATCCAGCATGTCCGAACTGTTCTAAAACAAGTTCTGGACAGAAACTTGATCACCTTCAAAAAACCATCTTAAAAAATAGTAACATGCAAACACTTCTGTCATCATAATGGCTTCTGTCATCTTTCTAGAGGACTGGTTTGGAAATCTTTTGTTAATTTCTTGCAAGCATATAGAGGAGAACTGCACATAGCAATCTTCTGTTTTGTTTGGTTACAATCATATATGGTCAGATACACCACAGGACATTTTTTTAAAAAACCTAATTAATGTTGTGTCTCTCACTCACTGAATTCAAACTTTTCCCCATTTTCTTTAGTTACTAAAATCTTCTTCACAGATCCACTGATTTCATTTTAAGGTGACAGCCCTTTCCAAACGTGGAACTATTTTCCCCATCTCTAACCAACAGCAAGATAAAAGTCCATTCCGATTCAGCCTTTAAAATCATAGGCACTAAGCTCATTCTCTTCTCTAAAATCAATAGTCTGTATGTTAAGAATTTTAATGCTCATAATTTTCCAGAAAAAACAATTTGACAGTATTCAGAAAAATGTAGACTCCCTTTCACTTCTGTATGAATTGAATTTAACTTATCCTCACCTCTTTTCTGAGATCAACCTCAGAGCCAATAAACCATCTTGATTTTATTCCCTGTTTTTGGATATAAAAGAGGCAAAGTCATGAGGCTAGCTCATACCCCACAGGCTAATATTCACCTCCAGTAACCCCACTAAAAACTAGACAAGTAAGGCATGATCACAGGTGTGTTATGCAGCTCTATTGCATAGATGAATTGCCATTCTTGATTAGGTTAACTTCTTTCTTACCACCAAAATTGTGGCTATGATCCTCTTGCACAGCAGAGGTGCACGTAGGCCAGGGATCTACATCATTACTTCTGCTACTTGCTTACAGAAGAGGATTCAAACACCTGTTAATTTGCTGAGGCAGGTGTTTCTCTTCATAATCTCTAATCACCCCTCTATAGTTTGCATTTCTCAGGTTTGCAGGGGCACTGAGTTAACCAGCCCAGTTCATATTTCAGAGAAAATGTAATCAATAAATCACCTATATTAGTCTGATGTCCACACTCGGGGGTTTTATTATTAAGGATATTTTGAAAGGTTCACTGAATATTACACATTGAAATAAGTGTCTGTTGCCTCGGAGCAATTTCCAAGATGTCTTGTGGGAACTAGGACACACTTAAAAGGATTTAGTGGTGGAAATCTTTCATTTAGAAAATCCATTTCTGCAATTCACATGTTAAAGAAATAGAAAATGTTTCTTTGCCAACTTCAACTGCAGTAAATGCATGTGAATATCTCTCCATCCCTGAAACAGAGCTAATTTTTGCAGGAGTTCATCCCAGAGATATATGTCTGAGCAGGTGTTTTGCTTCACTGTTCACATCTTGAATTGTGTGCAATCCATCATATCTATCATTTTGCCCTTACACAGTGAAGGAATTTGGTCTTTTCAGCTGAGTGAGTTGGGAAAGGAGAGTGCATCACTTCTCGTTTTAAACATTCCAGGGTACTTGGCTACTGTGTATGTCTGAAAACAGTAAATGTATAATGAAATAGCTGGGAAAACAAAGCACAAATTACCACATATATCACACTCCACATTTACAGCAGCAGAAGCAACAGCACTTTGGAAGTATTTCCCTCCCTCCTTCCTGATAATAGCTGCTGTTGCTTTTGTCCTTGTTTGTAGAAGTCACAAAGTCCTTCCCTCAGTCAAGCCATCATTTCTCAGAAATGAAGATGATCCAGACAAAGCCGGCTCCAGTTGCAGCAGGAAGGCATCTCTAAGCACTTCTGGCAGGCCTCTTCCTCTGGCTCTGCCCTCCAGCAAGGATTTGCGGGACAGGGAAGGAAGAGGGGGTCATATTGGCTTTACTTACAAGAGAGTGCCTATCTCACACTTGGTTTTCAAGACTAGAGTCCTCACTGAGGAAGGCCAGAAATATTAAGAAAAAAGGGATTTCCCCAACTTGAAGTCAAATAAAAAGTCCAAAGGCCTGATCTCTCTTACTGATGGCTGATTTCCGGAACTAATTCTACCTTTGTTTCCATGGAAATTAAGTGTGATGAAGGAAGAATTGATCACATTCCCAAGGCCAATTTTACCTGTAGACAACTTGAGCTTTTCAAATAAGCACTCTGTCAACATACCTCCTGTGTGACTTCAGAAAAATTTGTTACCTTCCCTAAGCCTTTTCTATCTGTAAAGGGATGATTGTTTCCCTGTCCCTGGTGCAGATGGTGAGTTAAATTTCCTAAACACTGTAGGGGTCTCTGATCTAGAGTAAAAACTCTGGGTTTTCAGGCACATCTTTCCATGTGAATTTAGCATCTGAGCACTTTTCTGGTCACTGTAATTGCAATTCTATTTTGGTGAGTTGTGTTAGTCATCATACACATGGACTTTAAATGAGCAACCAAAACAATAATTTCTTCAACTTCTAAATGAAAGACTCTGAGAGATGTTTGGGCTGTAAGACTCAACCAGAGCAATTTTGTTGGGATTTTTTCCATCTTGCTACTTTTAACTCAGAAATTACATCATGAAGCAAAGTCATGAAGCAACTTCCCTACACAACTTTCTCTGACATACTGGAATTTAATACAAGTCAGATTGTTAGATGGGACCAAAGCTGGCTCAAGTCTCAGAGGAAAGCTGCAATTTGTAAGCAAAATATCACTGCAAAGGAGTCTGAGAGAGGAAAAAACTCAGCAGATTTTAGTTGTCTAGGATTTCTCTCCATTCACAGAAATTTCTAATGTAAAGTTAGTGGAGCTAATTCTAGGAAAGAGTCTCCATTCTGAAGTTTACTTAAGAAACCCACAAGAATAGACTGCTTGGGTCACTCATTTGCAGTAGACCAGGAGGCCTCTGCTTGTTGGAAAGATTTCTGAATATTTGACTATGGAATGAAGAATATTTGCAAAAATATTACAGTATCTTAATTACAAAGATTTTAATGCTGACTGGGAACACTTTTACTATATGTTCGTTTTACAGTCTGGAGTAAACAGATAAAAGGACACATATGGAAAAGACACCTTGTCTAAAGTTACTGAATAAGACAGTAGCAAAGAGATCTGACTGCCTGACTCCTGAGAATCGACCCACTGGGCCTTGTCCTTCTCAGAGCAGAGCTGTGCTAAACCAGCCCCAAATGAATAACAAAAGCAAACATCCTCTGGGCTGGCATTTTGATTGGAATCCCTTCCCTCTGCTTTGAATACATATCCCAGAATTCTAAAATCAAAGGTGGAGCTCCCACCAAAACAGAGGAAGATAATACAACATAGAATTTTTCATTCTGTCTTTGCCTTGCTTTGTTTTTACTGTAACATTCTGCACATCAGTTTGTTTGATTGGGTCACTTTGCTCAATGAATTTTGTCTTCCTTCCAAACAGATGGTGTGAGCCTAGGAATGGTTTTAATAAAATTCTTTGTGTGCTGGTTATATGGCACTTATTTGGCAAATGTCACTCTACAGACACACTTTAGGTTTAAGATGATACTGTAATGGCTTAAATCTCCCACCAGCTGCCACAAAATTAGAGCCCACATTAATATCAACAGAGATATTAGGAGTTCTGGTAATTCAGCTGGGAACTTGAATGAAAATTTTATAAGCATTTAGAAGATTTGCAATGGGAAGGGGTTGTAAAAGTCTGTCCTCACTTAAGAAAGTAACAATATTGAGGCTTGAGAGTCTGAAATACATTTACTGCTTTATTCTTTGAGCCAACCAGGTAATGCAGGTGGCCCATAGCTTATTCTTCACAGCCTGGAAGGACACCTGGCAAGGTGCATGAATTCTAAATGAATATTATTCAGTGAACTGTAAAAAATTTTTTTTTAAAAATTAAGTGAAGTTTATGCCTTACAGAGCTCTATACTGTGAAGCATCTCCAAAAGGAGAATTCCCAACACCTGTAGATAAGGCTTCTATATTCCATGGAGATGCAAGTTTGGAGACACGGCCACACTTCACTGACTAGGTCTGCTCTGCTTTTCCATTCCCATTCCAATTAACAGACTGGCATTTAAAACCAACCACAAACACCTGGGAAGTCAGAGCAAGGTAAATCTTGTTATTATGTATCCTGCATCACCCACAGAGACAGACCAGGCCAGGAAACAAAATACAGTGCAGAGATCCCAGCATAACTGGGGAATGTAAGGAAAGACGTGCAGAACATCACGGGATATAGACAGTCCAGATTTCTATTAGGAAGTGGAGCGCTTAGGCAGGTCAGAGAGTAAGGACAACACCATGTAAAATCAGAATAATTCAAAGCAGAGAGAGAAGAGTGCAAGTTCAGGCATCTCTCTGGATGTTATGTTCAAACTGACTGCAGAGGTATACAATTGTTTTAATGAGATGTATTAATCTTCCCCCTTCACCTCCCTGGATCTCCAAAATGCCCCAGACATTGTGAATTTAGCCAGGCTTTGTACCGGGAGTGAACGACGTGGATGATATGCTACAACTGTTAAATGCAATTGCAACAAACTTCCCCCATGGGTAAGGCAGTGCTATTCGGTTATTTTTCCTGTTACAGCCAATGGGGAAATTATATTTTCTTTTGGAATATATGTGATTGGCTGTGGTCTGAGATGGGATATCAGAGTAGATGACCCACGACAGTGCTCTCTTATGGCAGCTCCTGTGTTTCAGTGTATAAGCACATTACTTAATAGCTGCAAATGAACATATAAAAGTAAAGAGGCTTTTGGAAAATTATTTTTTTCAGCCTGCAATATTACATTAATTACACCACAGAGGTATGAGAAACAATCATTAGTGTGATCACACTATAATGATGGATAAAGAAATCATTAGAAGTAGAAGGGACTGAGTAGCCAGGATAATTATGAGGTTTCCTGTTGAAAACAGTAATGACAAAAATGCAAGGGGAAAAATAGTGTTAATAAAATATAACAAAAAAAGGCATCTCTTAATATTATAAAAGAAGTCTTGAAAATAGGGCAGCTAATGGGCGTATTCACTCAAAGAGCTCATTATTATAAATCTGCATTAGCAGTAGTTTTTCAAATCACTGCTGGGTATGAAATCACAGTTTACAGACTGTAGAGAACCTAGTTTTTAACTGTCAGTCTGTAGAAAAATGGGTCTATGTCAAACCAGATTCACAGCCAGTGAGTGCACTTGGCTAAATGTCTCCTGATATTCAGAGCTGAACTAATGGCTATCATTCTGACTGTAACAGGACACTCTGCAGTTTTATTAGATCCTCTTCTGGGACTTGACATTTTGAGATGTGCTTTGGGAGGATTGTATGTATTGTTATTAATTTTTTGAAGAAATAAAAGGCCATAATAAGCAGCTGCTAGCCAGAAAACATTTAAGAAGCCCTGAAGCTAAAGAAGAGGCTAGTGCAGCCAGTAGCTGGATTTTCTGAGTGTTCTATACACTAAAACCAGAGTTTGATAATGCCATTGGGTTGTGACCCACTACACACTTGGATATACTTCTCCCAGAAACTAGTTTTTGATATGTTTTCAGAAAGGTAGGGTTTAAGGCTTTCTAAGTTGCAAGACAAACAAAATGGCTTTTTTTTTTTTTTTTTTAAATGAAAAAACAAAACATCGAGTTCCGAATTTTTTACAGTGATATTATTTTTGAGAAATTAAAGTGAAAGGACTAGCAATATCTTCAGAGATATTGATATTATTTTTGAGAAATTAAAGTGAAAGGACTAGCAATATCTTCAGAGATATCTGTCCAATTAAAAACTTGTGTGCACAGATCTGTGGTCTGACTTGCTTTCTATTATCACCCCATGGTATATGTGATTGCTGGCACTGCATGGCAGCCAACTAATTGAACAATTGTATTGCTTTACCAATTTGCTTACTACACCTGCAGACCAGGTAACCAATCGTGCAGAGCTATTTGCATGTGAAATTGGAGATACTGGTATGTTTACTTTCATATGCATTCAGACACTAAAAAGAAAACAGAGCAGTGGTGTCCAGGTCTGCCTTAAATGAGTGTTTTCTTTGAAATGGATCTTGTATTTGGGAATACTTGAAAAAAAATGTCTTGTAAAAGAAATGCATATATGGATATGCATTTTCACATAAATACATACATGCATATAAGGACATCAATATGCATCTATATAGAGACATAGATTTGCATATATATGTGTATACATCCTGTCATGAATGAGTAACTCCTGCCTGGAAACTCCAGGATTTATCTGTGTGTGAGCAGCACTATATAACCATTAGCAGAGCAGGGAAGGACTTGGGTATTTGATTTGTGACTGCATAGAGATTTCCTTGGCTCTAATTGAGCAAACATTGGTTCACTGAGCTTGACATTGTTCTTGTACAGGTATAAAGCTGAAATAACTCTATCAAGGGCAGATGACCTTTGAGAACGTAAACAAGGAGAATTATGTCCTCCATTGAATAAAAATCATAAACGAGCACTTCTAAGATGCAAGCAAGGGAATTCATTAGGTTTGGGTGTTGTCTTGTCCTCCCTAAAAGTTGTCATTGCAACTCCAGCAGAAACTTCTGCTGGATATAATATAAATCTGGATATAATTTTTAGAGGCTTTTGTCTGTAGATTTTTATTTTGCTTTGGTCTTATTCGTTCTAGCTGCCACATGTCAGGTACTACAGCTGGGCAGTATCTCAGATACAGTCTATTAAAAAACTTTACTATTCTCATAATGAAAATACCTTCTGATTACCTTATATGAATAGACTTTGAAAGACAAAGACCTTATTTGGAATGGAAAAAGGATCAAGTAAATTTCCATGACTTATATTCTAAGCAAACATCACCAGCCTTGACTATGGAGACAAAGAATTTGTCTCATCTTCACCAGTACAAGGTGTTTAAATGGAGGCCTCCATCACAAGGTGCAATAGCAGTTTTCAGTGCTGCACATGGACCTCATGGCAGATGCCAAATAAACCTTCCAGTGAAAATCAGCCTCTTAACACTGATAAAAATAAAATTGATGCTGCCAACATCTCTTTGTCTTATAAGCAGACAGTCTAGGAGCTGAAGATGGATTTTTTAACTTTAAAAGCATTGTAAAATTTAATATTTTTTCCTGTGAGTTTTTTGGAGCCATTCTGTGCTTACAACTGCAAAAGGCAGTCAAATGAATATAATCATGACGATTAAATGCAAATGTTGCCTTAGATGTTACAAATGGAACTTGTGGTCCTGCTTTTCTAAACAGATATTCAATTTTCCGTACAATTTTCTATTAGAACATTTTCAATTCTCCTGACTTTAATTTGTTTCTTGCTGCACAGAGTAGGAAAGAAAGATGCTTGCTGTCTTGACTCCTACCTTACCTCTAAGTTACATGCTCTTCAATAACCAAATAAGGAAGAAAAATATCCTTTTAAATTTTTCCGGCATACAGCATCTTACATTCCAAGGCATTCCACAAATAAAAGTGATCATGTTTCACCCACATTGAATTTACATGCTTTATTTCATCTGAAGACTAAAATGGTATTTGTTAGATCTATTTCAAATTATCTGTCAGGATTATCTGTCTCAATGTTATAGGTCCAAAGTACCTTCTTTACAATAATATCTCTCATTCCTAAGAAAAAGTTACGGAAACTTTTTAGACCAATCCTAAATCTTCCTGCAACAGACATGGGAAAAAACAAAGGCAAGGCTTTCCAGCCTAAGAGTGAACCTATCACTGATTTAGAAAAAAAAGTAAGTAAATAAAAAAAAACAATGTAAAGTTACTCCAGAAACCCATTCAAAGATTAAGGATCCCAACCTAGCCACACCTGCTCATATTGCTACTCCAAACTTCTGAACTTTGAGCATGCTGTATAAAGGTCTATAGAGAAATTAAGTGTGAAATATTCAGTCCAATTGATTTGGCAGAGAAGAGCTACATACAAGCAGGAAAAAGAACAGTGGAGGTGAGGTCTTAGTCTATAATTTATTCCTTTCTTATGACCTTATATTAATATTTACTTTACTTTGAGTTCTTTGAGAGAAATTCACTCTTTCGCAAGACTTAATTATGAGGCCTCATGCAGGTTCTCTGCACAGTGTGCTTTGGCTCTAGAGAATGTCTTTCTAATGTAATACTCCAGGCTTCAAGGTTTCTAAACCCAATTTTGTGCTATGTATTTTTACTACATTGATCAGTAGCCCTGCTGACCAAGTCTAGGAGGAGATCAACATGGAGAATTAAACTGCTGAAAACAGTTGAGTTCAGGAACAAAACCAAAAATAATGGACTGGAGGAAAGAAAGTACTTCTTGCCAAAGTTGTTTACGAAGAGCCATTTATGTCACATAAGGATATTCTTCCCATTTGTTCAAAGCATGGGAATAGTTTTCTGTCCGGACACCTCAGCATGTGTCTGTAATGCACTAAAAAGAGTTTTTGCAGCCAAGTGTGACTGGGCTTGCACCAACACAGTTAATAACTGAAGATGTTGTGGGTTAGAGTTCAGACTGCACTGGAAAAATCCATTAGGTTCTTACCTCCATCTCCAAGTTATTAGCCTGCTCCCTGACAATGAATATGCCTGGTGATACCATATCAATCTTGGACTTACATAAAGGGATTCAGAGACCACACAGGAATGGAGATTATGTTCTACAGCCCAAGAGAGCCACCAAGAGGATTAGTACTCAGCCTTAATGAACCCCACCTCAAACTCGTGCATGGGTGAACAGAAAAATTCTGTTTTATATCCAGTAATAGTGATGTCATTCCATGTGAGGAGCCCGATACCAAAGGGATACACTGTTGATACTCCTTTGAATTACTGGGCTCACAGTGCCTATAAAACACATGGCTGTGTAAGGCCTCTACATCATCTAGGGGAGCCTGAGGTGGAGAACACCCCAGGCACACGAGCACCATATGTTCAGAGTACCCAAAAAAGTAGTGATTACCAAGGAACTGCAACAATGAGCAAGGAGGCCTGAACATTTTAGCACTTAGCCTTTTTCAGCCTTACCCATACAACGCAATCTCTCAGGAAGAATGGAACTATGTTATTTTACTGTCCCTTACCTCATGATATACCCTATAGCTTTAAATACCATGAAATATTGAACCCTTATACTTACAGTATTTAAAAATAAAAGAGAATTTGGCACCAGAACCTCACACTGATCCTGAGAAAGATACAAGTTCTAAAATGTAATGATTTAAAATTTAAACATGCAGACAGCACCAATTAAACACTGAAAGTCATATTTTCTGGTTTAGACCCCAGTCCCAGATTATGCATATTTGCACACTTAAGCATATTATCCGTTTTAATGCAGTTTCTCAGCTGACTTCTCAGCTGACTTTTTTGCTTTCAAACTCCACTGGTCTACCTGTGCCTGACTAAAAAACAAACTCATATTGGTAACTTTATGCATGTTAGTGTTAATATTTTTGTCTCAGCGCCTCAAAAATACTTATCTAGAAGGTTCCCAGAGGCAGAGCAAGAATTAAACAAAGAAGTCTCCCAAATTCTGGCTAACCTAAAATTACATTGTTGTCTTGGTTTGAAAGACAGTGTCTGCTAAGGAAGCCAGGAGCCTCCCTTGGAATGGAAAATGCAACCCCCTTTCACTCCTAATTATTATAAGTTTGAAATTAAGGGGGCTTTCAGGCAAAGATATGGGGAACAGGAATAACAGTTCTTTATTTTTTTTATATCTATATCTATATATCTATAGTGGCAGTGCCCCTGGCTCGGCTCTCAGGCCTTTCCCTGCGCTGCAGTGCCGCTCACGGCCGGCAGGGGGCGCTGGCGGCTCCCGCTGGGCAGGGCGGGGGGCGATGGTTCCCCCGCGCCTGCAGGGGGCGCTNTCCCGGGGTCCTCTGAGGCACCCGAGCAGATGGTGAAAAAGTCTCTCTTTTAGTGAGGTAGGGTGTTAAATAGGGTCCCAGTACAACAGCCGCTCCAGCGAGCAGAGCCCCACTCATGGTAGAAGGAAGAAAGCAGAAGGCAAAGAACCCTGCAGCCACAATGAATTCTCTCCACCACAAGAGCAGCTTCCCTCCCCTCCAAACATCGAGAGAGCAACAGAGCCAGTGATGCCTTAAATGGCTACCTAGAAACAGAGACTAGACAAGAATAAAGGAAAAAAAGGTGGTATTTATTTGAAAGGCCTTCAGGTGCACACTTCGGGGTCCAGAGGTCTTGCCTCAGTGGATCCCAAAAACGGACACCCCAGTCACGAGTGCTTCACACTTTTATAACAACATAAATTCACCAAGCAGAACCCAGCCAATGATGTGACTTCCCCAGCTTGCCCCCCTCTTCTCAAGATGATGGTTTACAGTTCTTGTTTCTGGATGTCCTTGAAGAGCAAGTTAGAAGTTTTGTTGTGTCTATCTTAGCACAGAGAACAGCATAAGAGAACAGCACTTAACAAGCTATAGAGAACTTCAGAGTTACACTAGCAGTACAGGATTTGAAAAATATAAAAGTTAAAACCTAAGGCATCACCAGGGGCTCCAACCAACCCCTTTTTCCCAGTCCAAATACTGCGGCATCTCTGCCCTACATGAGAAAATCCCAGGTAAAAGAGGGTAGCCAGCTGGACTCCTCCCCCTGTGGCTAGGTCTTTTTGTCTCTTTTAAGTATCCAGCTCTCATTGTCTCTTGGCAACATGTATGGGGAAAATTCTTTAAGAGAAAAAAGAAAAACAAAGGGAGAACTCCTAAAACCCTGACGTCACCATATTGCATGTGGCTTCCGAAACTTTTAGCTCTGCAGGCAAAACTCTGGTTCTGCCAAATCAAGTGGAATTTTATAACTTAAATGAGATTTCATCATCTATCCCATTTGCCACTCATAAAGCAGATATGTAAATATTTCTTCCTAGCTGACATTTGCTTTTATTTTTTCATAGGTGAGTATACAGTACATAGGAGAAGAGGCCCCAGCGACTCCTGTTTCTGCTAGGGTAAGTTCATGAAATAATTTCAAAATATTCCTTCTTAGTGGCAAGAGAAACATTGTGCTTTTTCATAAAACTTTTAACCTTTTGAAAAAAAGGCTTTTTAATTTTTATTATTACTAATCCTGATTGATTACAGAGAGTTATTATGATAAAATATAATTTTGTGTAATATATCTTAATTAATAAATTTTTAGCTATGAGGCATATTTCACTCATAATTTGGCAAATATCACTTCTATACGATATCAAAATTATAATTTACCCACTCTCTGCTCCTTAGTGTGATGGCTTGTAGTGGGTTTTTGAGAAATCTCAGAGAAAGGCTGGACAAATGCAAGCTTTTATTAAAAAAAAACATTTTCTGAGGGAATCCTTTGTAGTTTCCCAGGAGTGAGCTTTGATGAAAAATGTAAATAAGAGAATTGTTTATGGTAAGGTGGTTGCCTTGACCAATGAAATGTCTTCCTCTGTCTTGTTGTGAATTCCTGGCTGAGACACAGTCGGGGAGAGACACAGACAGAGGCACACAGACATTTCGTCCAGCTAAAGCTGCTGGAGGGAGAAAGATTTGTTCTGTTTCTTGATATTAATAAATAAGCCTTCTGAGATAAACATGGACATGTGATTTGTGGAAAGGCCCTGAGACACCAGGGCTGGCTCCTTTCTACACCTAAGGGATGTGGCTAGTGCCAGATGTACTGTTACATCCAGCGAAAAGTGGGTGAGATATTCTTTCATGGGTATAAAGACCAAAGAACCAAAGAGCAAGAGAGAGGGGGAAACTGAAAGTTATCTAAATTATAAGGAGAGAAACTGTCAACATCAGAATTCAATGGGAATGCAACAGGTCATCCTTGATGTGTTTACAAATCTTTTTCAGGAATTCTTCAGTCAATTTCCCAGTTCTATAGCCTTACTCTCTATGGTCCATGGAAAGTGGATCTAAGAGAGAGTGGAAATATGGGGTATTTGCTTTCCAGGCAGCTTTTCTCTGTTTCCTTTTCTCAGCTCCTATGCCTTTCCATACTGTCCCCCATGAGATGGAAGTGGCAGCAGATGCTGCAGCAAGGGTGAGAGCATTGTGTACAATGTAGTGAAAGAATACTGTCCTTTTACAGGAATTTGCATGGATTAACTGACATGATTCCTCACGTGCTCACCACCCACTGAGTCTATTGTTGGATGCATGAAGTTATTTATTGGGAGTATTTTCTGCTGATTTCTTTTTTTGTTCTTCCCAGAAAATCACCCTGGTGCTTTCAGAGCTGTCTGACAAAGATTACTCCTTTCCTTCTATGTATGTTGTTTCCCATGTATTTTATTATAAAAAGGGTCTCATTTGTGCTTGAAAACAAGGTCTGTCTGCAAAAGTATTTGTGATTACTGGGATGAAGAGCGTGAATGAGTGAAAAAGCATAGAAGACACATGTTTATGGCTTCTAGTTTGAGTGTACTGACTTCTTTGAGTGAGTGTATGGCCCAATAAAGTGCAGGCAGCTGAAGTCCTGCAACTGAGTGCTACGTATCCCTAGTGCTTCTCTCAAACTGGTTTCTCAAGAATCTGCTTTGGACCAGATAATGAAGTGTGACTAAACATGGTTATAGACATAGATATCTAGTTTTATTCCAATAAATAAGGGTTCCAGAGATTTGACAAAGCCTTGGGGTTCTTACACTGCTGTTTATTTCTCCTGGTATTGGTCCAGAGTGTAGTTAACTCAATTAGGAGTCTTATTTACTCCTCCAAATTACTTTGCCAACACTAAACCCCACTCAGGCCTGTAATAATACAGTAGTAAATCATTTACAGCATGATTCAGAGCTCTTCTATGTCTCTGGAATTTGCCTCATTAACTTCAATGGACTTTGCTGATAGTGCATGTAAAGAAACTGTTAGATTAAGAGCATAGCAGTAACAAAGCTAAAGCCTGGCTTAACTGGGTGTGTCGATATAATTTTACTTAAATATTTTACCTGTGACATTTCAGAGGTATTTCACTTGATATTTCATGATGGCTGAACGCTAACAGAAAGTAGAAAAGCAAAACTACACTAGCGTACTTAGCAGAAGTGTTTGGTTGCGTGCTGGAACTCTTCCCACTTTGAGTAAGTTGCGGAGCAAGTGGAAAGTTCAGCTGTAAACAAAGAATACTGCCATTGCAATATCAGAACAACTTCTAGGTGAGAATCTGAAAGGGCTTTGGTCAAGTAATATGGAATATAATCCTCCAAGCCATGGGTGAGATATGTAAACCTATATGGTTTAGGGAGCACTTGAAAGAATTAATGTGACTGTGTCAGAACCCTGAGGGCAATAATAGGCCTTAATAGGCACTAGCCAGCCTCTTCTGGGGCCTCCAGCCACAGCCATGAGCTCGAGAATTCTATTGGAGCTTGACCCTAGTCAGGCATGGCTGGAGGCTGTTAGTCTGGTCTTGGGTTTTGCTAATCATGACTTCTCCACACACAGGCTAATGTCAAGACCCTGCCTTGTTATCATAAAGCTGTGTCTGACCCTGGTTGCTCTCACAAGCTGACTTCGTTGTCTTAGCCTGTCTCCAAAGGTGCCTGATGCCCTTGGCTAAGAGCTGCTAGCTCTGAGATTGCCTTTAGCTCTTGGCCCTTGTGGTGTCCTGACAAAGGAAAAAAGACTTGGGGTTCTGAAGTGGCTTTTCTAAGAATATGAATATGCCATTATCTGAGAAGATTGAATGGGGAAGGAAGGCATGACTCTAGATTATGAAATGGTTTTATTGTATATCTTTAGAGGGATGATTATTTTACTGTTTGTATAATACTAAATTAATGCTAATTCAGGTGTAGTAGCATTCTTTGGAAGCCTGTAGCTTGTTACAAATACTTCAGGCCTGCAAGTCAGTGAGGCAACACTACTATGTATGAAGACCATATATGTTTTGTTTGATTTATTTCATGTGATTAACCAACCAGTAGTTGGTCAACACTCTTGTTCAGGTTTTTTTCTCAAATCTAAACATTGTCAGTATGACCAAAACCCCTTAAGGTACTTTGGGGGCTTTCATACTCCCCCAGTATAATCAGTTTAGTACTTCTGAAGAAAATTCTGATAGCATGTTTTGCCCTGCTAACTAAAAATATCAAGCTGATGCTATTATGAGAGGTCCTCTTGAAGAGGAAGGAGGCTCTTGATTTTATATTGTATTGGTGATCATATTCATTGATAGCATCAGGAAAACTGATCCTTCTGTGGACAGGTTATAGTTAATGCTACATTATGTAGCATTGTAGTATTTTTTAGCCATGTTTAGAAATGTTTAATAATCAGATAATAATTGTTTTACATGCTTTTGAATGTTGCTGGGATTATATTTCTTGCAACTTTCATATTATATCCTTAAGATGTGGAAATCAGAGACAAGAGCAGCATGGCAAAATCAAGAACAAAAAAGACCATTTTACATACCAAGCAGTGCATTCTGTTCAAGTAGAGATTCCTTCCTACACATTGGTGGTACTTAATGAGTTTGGATGAATGCAGAATAGGAGAAATTTCTACAGTTGTTGGGGTTTTAGGAGTTCCCCCTTTGTTTTTCTTTTTCTCTTAAAGAATTTTCCCCATACGTGTTGCCAAGAGACAATGAGAGCTGGATACTTAAGAGAGACAAAAAGACCTAGCCACAGGGGGAGGAGTCCAGCTGGCTACCCTCTTTTACCTGGGATTTTCTCATGTAGGGCAGAGGTGCAGCAGGATTTGGACTGGGAAAAAGGGGTTGGTTGGAGGCCCTGGCTCTCTTGCTCTCTCAGCATTTGGAGGGGAGGGAAGCTGCTCTTGTGGTGGAGAGAATTCATTATGGCTGCGGGGTTCTTTGCCTTCTGCTGCCTTCTTTCTACCGTGAGTGGGGCTCTGCTCGCTGGAGCGGCTGTTGCACTGGGACCCTATTTAACACCCTACCTCACTAAAAGAGAGACCTCTTCACCATCTGCTCGGGTGCCTCAGAGGACCCCGGGATCCCAAGCCTGCCTTTTCCTTCCTTGCTGGGAGCTGGGCCGCTGATGCCCTGCCCCTGCCCTTCCTCTGCAGCTGCTGGGAGCCTTCACTACACTGTAGCGCCATCNTATAGATATATAGATATAGATATAGATATAGATATAGATATAGATATAGATATAGATATAGATATAGATATAGATATAGATATAGATGATATAGATATAGATAACTGTTATTCCTGTTCCTCATTATCTTTTCCTGAAAGCTCCCTTCATTTCAAACTTAAAATAATTAGGAGTGAAAGGGGGTTGCATTTTCCATTCCAAGGGAGGCTCCTGGCTTCCTTAGCAGACACCTGTCTTTCAAACCAAGACATGACTGAAAAGAAAGCTAAAATCAGAGACCCTCAACTTTTGGATGTTAAATTAATCATAATTCCATCTGCAGAATGGTGATATATATGTAAATTAGTGGTTCATTATGAACTAAATAGAACCCATATATTCCTGCAGGGAACCGAAGAATCTATAAATGTCATCATTGTTTATCGAGATTGTACTGGTGCTAGGTTCAAAAGAGAAGCCAAAATTTTAATATCTTAATGTAAAAAGATGAGAGAAGCCATCTTTTAAGTTAGAATGTATTCTTTGCAATTAAACAGATATCTGACACTGTTGTGAAATGTACTGAAACTGAGCAAGAAATGTTAATGATTTGTGAACCGTTGTGACAATTTGAAGCTTAAAAAGAACATTTTATAAAAATCCTTAGGAAAACAGTGACATGGGTACCCGTGGTAGAAGAGTTATTGGAACTGTGCTAGTGGGTACAGATTTCAGAGCTTCCTTATTTTTTTATTAGTTCTGTTTAATTTTTTGAAACCATAGAGTGATTAATTTCCCATATAATATTTCAACTACTTTATATTTAAGTATCTCTGTCCATATGCAGCTACATCTGTGAAAAAGAAATACCAGGTGTTTCATTTTTATGGTTACTTCTGTTTATTCTTGACAAGTCCATTTGTTATTCTAAAAGAAAATTAGTAATCTCTAAGTCCATTTGATTCAGATAGAGTGCTGTCTGTTTATTATCATTAGTATTCCCATTGCAATATTCTGGGTGTTACATAACTAGATACATTTAGCTAAAAAGAAAAAAATTGTTCTGTGTATCATTTGACTTCATCCATAAGAAAACAAACCTCTTAGACCAATATTGCTCCACTTTATTATCTTTCATAGAAACAAATTTAAATCAAATGTTGCTCAAACTTTTTACATGCTAACATCCATAAGCTACATCCTGTAGCTTATAAAACTACACTCTTTTTCCGTGAGGTTATTGTCATGTAATAAAAGGAGAAAGGGAAAACTTCATCCTAAGTGCCAACATGAACTTGAATCTTCAACAGACTGATGTGTGTGATTTTGTTACAAAGTTGATGGTGTAGTTGGGAATGGCTATTGCAGGTAACAGGAGAGAATGCTAGAAATAAAGTAAGCAACAGACCATCTCTAAAGCACCTTCTCTGCTCTGACAAGGAAACAACAGTTGCTCTTGATCAGTACATAAATGAAAGACCTTGCAAGAAAAACAAGATGTTATAGGAAGAGAATGTCTTGCTTCAGAAAGTGATCAATGTCTCCATGGATCAATGAATCATGATTCAGCATTGTCAGTGACCCAGTGTCATTTATCCAATGTTGAGAAGCATAGTTTAGATGAGAAATAAATGTTTGGAGAAGATGTAAAGAGAAAATATCTTACCAGCTTAGAACATTTAGATATAGTAGGTTCTTATATGCCATTAAAGACAATTTTAGATAATTACCAAGAGATAGATTAAATAGAATGCTTGCAGGGACTCACGTTCACCTATAGAGAAATCTACCTCATCCACAAATTATTAGATATTCGAATTCTTCCTGCAGTGGCAAAAGGAGGTAGAATTATTTTCTTTCTGTTACACAGTGGCCTAGTGAATTCTATTGACACTGAATTCTATTGACCCAGAGGTGATTATTTGCAGAGGTGGGCAAAGTTAATTTTATATTCAATACTGATTTTAGACATCCCACTGAACATCTTGCTCAGAATAGAAAGTGACTATTTAAATTACAAAGCCAAACACAGAAATTTTAGGGCTAAATTTTTAAACAAGAAGGACTTGTTTTCAGACCAAAGAAGAATGACAGTCTCAGCAAAGGCAGGTAACAACTGGATGTCTCTATTCATTCCTTTTATTTAAAGGACGAACTCATTACTGCTTCCAGTGTTTTGGACAAAGCTTGAACAACTTTAACATTCAGCTCCACAAAACTCCAACCAAAGGTTTGGCTTTATTGAGGATGACAGAAAACACCAGCAGATCATAAAGTCCAGTCTCTCCTCCATACATGAAGAGGTGAGAAGGAGTGCCTGGCTGAGCAGGTGTTTGGCTGCCAGCCAGAGTCAACCCAAGAGTGCCAGAGACTGCTGATACAAAGTGCACAGATTCTTTCATCCTCTGCCATTTAGAGCTTCTCAAAGTCCTGGTTTTGGAGGGAACATTGGTCAGTTTCCCTGTGTCTCTATAGAGGTTGGTTGACATAGTTGTCAGTACTGTGATCTAGTTGGCTTCAGAGCCTTTGAAATGGAATAATTTGCATCATCATGGAACCATTTGCATAATTTGCATCTTTGAACATGCAACTGCCAGTAAAGAAAACTTGTCATTGGTTTGGACCGTATTGAGAGAAAATTCATGTATTACTTTTGAAGCCAAAGTTTTAATTCTTCATTTTGGTACTATTTTCTGTGATAGCCCTTTATATCAATCAGGGTTAAAAATAGCATGTGAAATTATATTTCAAAATAGCTCATGCTCCAATTTTATTAAAGTCCTTTGCTCTATAAATAGTCTTTTAAAACTTAAATATTTCTTAAAGTCTTCAAACTAAGGAAATAAAAAGACTTCAGAGAAAAAATTGTCTTTTCTTTCTTATCAAGCAGTGGTGAAGTAAAGTCTGTCCTTATCATTTTGGTAAGATGTTGCCTAAGCATTGCCAGACAATTAGTAATTTTCCAGTAAATTTCCATATTTTTAAAATTCAAATAGCTTCTTACTTCAGAAAACAGTAAAGGATTGTCCATAAACTTCCTGCATTTTACCTGCAACATCTCGCTGTTCACAATACCAGGCAATTATTGATAACAACACGTCCAGCAAATTATCATATAGAAACTTTCAACTAGGTAGAGAATATTTTATAAGTAATCTTTTTTTTTTGGAAAATTATTATACAAGTTACATTCAAACAGCAGCAAGATGTTTACCTTCAAAATGTA
The DNA here is from genome assembly GCA_013400515.1 of Erpornis zantholeuca. Lineage (NCBI taxonomy): Eukaryota > Metazoa > Chordata > Aves > Passeriformes > Timaliidae > Erpornis > Erpornis zantholeuca. The sequence continues at coordinate 8,184 of VZTN01025359.1, read as the reverse complement.
TAAATTGGTTAGAAGTAATAAATATCTTGTCTGAAACATTTCTCTATAATGTCCTTAAATTTTAAAGCACCGTTCACACAAGAAATGAACTTTGCTAAAAGTTTGCCTATTTTAGTTTGTTCAGATCTAAAATGAAGGCTTTCCTCTGTGCAATAGGCTGAAAAGATCTTTGATGGCATGTTTTTCAGGTCTGACAAGACATAGCACTATTTAATTGTTGAGGAACAATCTGATGTTCCTTCATACCAAATCTTAGTCACTCCCTTTCCCTTGTCTTTTAGAGGTCAACTCTTTAACAGACAGGGGTCATGTAAAGAAGAGAACGTGTTACTGCTTTAGTTTGCTTCTTTACACAGGAATTCTGTGGCACTTCATGATTTTGCGAAGGGAAAGATAGCAATATTGAAAGACAAGAGACAATATTGAAAGACTCCTTGGCACTGTTCTTGTATCTTTTGTACTGAACCAAGTAGATCTCACAGTGAGGAAGAGTGGCCTTGAGAGAGACTGGGGCCTGTGGGTGGGACAGGCCCCTTTCATTCAAATTCACAATAACTGACAAAGCCTCTCACTCCAAACTTGCTTTTCAAATGTTTGTTATTTTACCAGTTGATATATTAAAATTCCAGTTTTACATTCCAAATGCCAAATTCAAGGCCTCATTAATCACTAACCAGAAATAATGTACAGGAAAGAGAATCGTTAACATCTACTGCACACCTGTGCAGACTTATTTTCTGTGCTTCACTTCACCAGCTTGTTCCTCACCAGTGCTGGCCTCCAGAAAGTTTCATGCTGACTTGCTGTCTTTCTTCTTGCTTTTGTGATCTGCTGTTCTGAACTTGTCAGTCACTCCTTCAGCAGCTGCCCAGATCAATGTGAATGGAGACTGGAGAGAAATTTTCAACAATGGTAAGTCAGGCAAAATAGGGAGCTGCAAAAACAAGCCAGAAGAGGGATTCTTTTAAGTCTTAAAGTTTTGATCTGCTATGACTTTCAACATGGAAAGTAGAGTTGGGAGGAATGTAAGATTTGTTATACTGCCCAACATAAATGTTCCTTTAAAATGCCTGGCACAGACCATTAGAGGTTGAATCCAAGCCCAATAATGTCACAAAGAATCCTTTAGTTGACCTTCGGTGGTGTTTAGATTATTACTTTATCAAAGAAAATGTTTTGTTGCTTGGTTTGCAGAGGCTCACATAAACAACTGTAGTCTGAAAAGCATCTGAAGAGGGCAAAGAAATACATTTTACAGCCTTTCTTATTCTGAAGAGTATTCACTGGTGATAACAACTTCTGTTCACTTAAGTTTAATGATGCTGGCAAGTATAAGTTGATTTTGAAGTACCACTATATGTCATTCAGCTGCACACAAAGTGTGGAGAGCAGTGGGAAGCAAGGACGTTTTATTTATGCTACTATATAGTATTGAAGAATTAATGACAGAACTAGCAGCTTTCCTTTTTTGGTATAGAAGGTTCTCAGACATATAAACCAAAGGGTTTAGCAGAATTCATATTTTATATGATCATCTCTTCTTAAATTTTTTGCTTGGATTTACTGTGTGCAGAAGGAATGAGTAACCAGAAACTGATAACACCCTTTGAGGCATTTTGTTAATTTAGCATTCAAAAATAGACCTCAGTCTGTCTTACAATTATTTTGGGATGGAGTTCATTTCAGTAAAACTTTTCTCAGATTGTCCTGAGCTGTTTCTAAATGGCCACACAGCACTCTGCAAAAGAAACCACTCCTACAGAATAGGAACTGCAGGAAACATATGAAAATGGCACAATTTAACATTTTCTATCAATGTTTCTCACCCACCGCTTGGATAATTAGACTGTACTTTTTCCTAAGGGAAGAAGAGAAGATATTTTGAGAAACAGACTCTCAGCTAACCAGTATTTTCTCTCCAGCCTTCCCTTTACTGAGGATTAAAAAGATTGCAAAGGTTTGCAGTTTTTCTCTCCAAAAATGGATGACAGCTGAATTCCTGTTATGAGAACTTTATACTCTTATTGGGTAAGGGTGCCATTGGCAAACAGTTAGTAAATCTGACATAAATCCATCTTTTTCTGTAGTACAATCTCTCCATTGAAATCACTTGATGATAAATATCTAGGTGTAGTAAAGATCAGATTTAGAAGAACCAAAAAAATGCTACTAATGAGGATGCCTGACAGGTGACTGTAGTCATGACTTTGCTAGGATAACCAGAAAGTTACTCAACTTAGAGAAAACACTAATTAGGTCCCTGTAGGAACTTGTGCAACCAAGTTATTGGCAAAGTTGCAAGAAATAAGAGTTCAAAAATTCATTTAGTCTTCAGCAGGATGCTTTGCTTCACAATAGGTTTTTCCAGAAAGTACACCATCTCCAAAGCTTAATAAGACTGCACAGTACAGAAGGGTTGTAAACTATGGCAAAACTGGGCATAAAGAAAGGCAATGCTACTAACCCACACGTGGTGCTGTGTAGTTTCAGGGCTCATTGCTGATTCTGGGCCTGATTACTCACTACGTTACTGCAGGGTTATCTTTGAAATCATGTTGGTGCAAAACTGAAGCAATGCAGTGGAGAATTCAGCTGGCAGTGTTTATATAGGGCAGAAAGAGAGAAGGACACTGCAGGACTGATTAGAAATAAAGCAGGCATCCAGCAGTTCTAGAGCTGGAGTTCCAACTATTTGGCTATGCCACATCTTGTCAATGTCTTTTGGTCATGTCAAAAGCTTAGATGAAATTTGCTTCTTCCAACTCTCTTGTTTTTCCACTGCATTTAACACAAGCACAGTGATTTTCCATTTTGCAGACAAACAAGAGAGAGCAAATTGACCAGTTTGTTCTCTGAGTAGTGGGTGACATTTGACTGACATCACTGGCCAGTCCATAAACAACTGTGCCACAGTTTTCAGCAAGAAAATCATCACAGATAACTATTCTCTTTAAAGCACTAGATGCAATTTTGTATGTTCTCAGAGTGTTTCCGTATTTTTCTTAACCATGAGAAAAGTATCCACTGTAAAAAATTGTTATAGGGCTTAAGCCCTGCACAAGTCAGTGGAAGTGGTAACTTCTTTTGGCCTCTTGAATGCTACTGGAATTTCAGGCTGCTGGTGAGGAAAAGAACCTCAGATAGTTTAACAAACATCAGGGCTCTGTCCACCCCAAGAGTTTGATTTACACAGGTTGAAATTCTCGCTCATGGGGTTTTGATATGTTATCTAAACCTATTCTTCCTCTGTCCTCTTTTTCCATCTGCTCACAACTCCTTCCCCAGAATAATTACTAAAATGTTGATATTTTCTCTGCTTAAATGCCTACACTACGGTGAGCGTTTAGTCAGTATTGGGTTTAGTCTGGTTTGCAAAGTGGAGTTCTTACTTTACATTAATTCTGGATTGAAAGAAGAACAGTCAGTTTAAGAAGGTT